>JABXNX010000313.1:0-18574 GCA_014843695.1 Archivesica marissinica | reverse complement strand
CATGTAGAACATTTACTGTATATAACTGTGATACACGTGTGGTGGTACTATCATTGCAGGAAGAACATTTACTGTATATAACTGTGATACACGTGTGGTGGTACTACCATTGCAGGAACATTTATTGTATATAACTGCGATACACGTGTGGTGGTACTACCATTGCATGTAGAACATTTACTGTATATAACTGTGATACACGTGTGGTGGTACTGCCATTGCATGAAGAACATTTACTGTATATAACTGTGATACACGTTTGGTGGTACTACCATTGCATGAACATTTACTGTATATAACTGTGATACACGTGTGGTGGTACTACCATTGCAGGACGTACATTTACTGTATATAACTGTGATACACGTGTGGTGGTACTACCATTGCATGAACATTTACTGTATATAACTGTGATATACGTGTGGTGGTACTACCATTGCATGAACATTTATGGTATATAACTGTGATATACGTGTGGTGGTACTACCATTGCAGGTAAAACATTTACTGTATATAACTGTGATATACATGTGGTGGTACTACCATTGCATGAACATTTACTGTATATAACTGTGATATACATGTGGTGGTACTACCATTGCAGGAACATTTACTGTATATAACTGTGATACACGTGTGGTGGTACTACCATTGCATGTAGAACATTTCTGTATATAATTGTGATATACATGTGGTGGTACTACCATTGCATGTAGAACATTTACTGTATATAACTGTGATACACGTGTGGTGGTACTACCATTGCATGTATAACATTTACTGCATATAACTGTGATACACGTGTGCTGGTACTACCATTGCATGAACATTTACTGTATATAACTGTCATATACGTGTGGTGGTACTACCATTGCATTTAGAACATGTACTGTATATAACTGTGGTACACGTGTGGTGGTACTACCATTGCATGTATACCATTTACTGTATATATCTGTGATACAAATCTGGTGGTACTACCATTGCATGTAGAACATTTACTGTATATAACTCTGATACACGTGTGGTGGTACTACCATTGCAGGAACATTTACTGTATATAACTGTGATACACGTGTGGTGGTACTACCATTGCATATAGACCATTTACTCTATATAACTGTGATACACGTGTAGTGGTAATACCATTGCATGTAGAACATTTACTGTATATAACTGTGATACACGTGTGGTGGTACTACCATTGCATGTAGACCATTTACTGTATATAACTGTTATACATGTGGTGGTACTATCATTGCATGTAGAACATCTACTGTATATAACTGTGATACACGTGTGGTGGTACTACCATTGCATGAAGAACATTTACTGTATATAACTGTGATACACGTGTGGTGGTACTACCATTGCATGAAGAACATTTACTGTATATAACTGTGATACACGTGTGGTGGTACTACCATTGCAGGACGAACATTTACTGTATATAACTGTGATACACGTGTGGTGGTACTATCATTGCATGAAGAACATTTACTGTATATAGGTATGATATACGTGTGGTGGTACTACCATTGCATGTAGAACATTTACTGTATATAACTGTGACACACGTGTGGTGATACTACCATTGCATGAACATTTACTATATATCTGTGATACACGTGTTGCGGTACTACCATTGCAGGACGTACATTTACTGTATATAGCTGTGATACACGTGTGGTGGTACTACCATTTCATGAACATTTACTGTATATAACTGTGATTCACGTGTGGTGGTACTACCATTGCATGTAGAACATTTACTGTATATAACTGTGATACACGTGTGGTGGTACTAACATTGCATGTAGAACATTTACTGTATATAACTGTGATACACGTGTGGTGGTACTATCATTGCAGGAAGAACATTTACTGTATATAACTGTGATACACGTGTGGTGGTACTACCATTGCAGGAACATTTATTGTATATAACTGCGATACACGTGTGGTGGTACTACCATTGCATGTAGAACATTTACTGTATATAACTGTGATACACGTGTGGTGGTACTGCCATTGCATGAAGAACATTTACTGTATATAACTGTGATACACGTTTGGTGGTACTGCCATTGCAGGAAGAACATTTACTGTATATATCTGTGATACAGGTGTGGTGGTACTACCATTGCAAGAAGAACATTTACTGTATATAACTGTGCTACACATGTGGTGGTACTATCATTGCAGGAATAACATTTACTGTATATAACTGTGATACACGTGTAGTGGTACTACCATTGCATGAAGAACATTTACTGTATATAACTGTGATACACGTGTGGTGGTACTACCATTGCATGTAGAACATTTACTGTATATAACTGTGATACACGTGTGGTGGTACTATCATTGCATGTAGAACATTTACTGTATATAACTGTGATACACGTGTGGTGGTACTACCATTGCATGAACATTTACTGTATATAACTGTGATACACGTGTGGTGGTACTACCATTGCATGAACATTTACTGTATATAACTGTGATACACGTGTGGTGGTACTACCATTGCATGAAGAACATTTACTGTATATAACTGTGATATACGTGTGGCGGTACTACCATTGCATGAAGAACATTTACTGTATATAACTGTGATATACGTGTGGTGGTACTATCATTGCATGTAGAACATTTACTGTATATAACTGTGATACACGTGTGGTGGTACTACCATTGCATGAAGAACATTTACTGTATATAACTGTGATATACGTGTGGTGGTACTACCATTGCATGTAGAACATTTACTGTAAATAACTATGATACACGTGTGCTGGTACTACCATTGCATGTAGAACATTTTACTGTATATAACTGTGATACACGTGTGATGGTACTAACATTGCCTGAACAGTTACTGTATATACCTGTGGTACACGTGTGGTGGTACTACCATTGCATGTAGAACATTTACTGTATATAACTCTGATACACGTGTGGTAGTACTACTATTGCATGTAGACCATTTACTGTATATAACTGTTATACATGTGGTGGTACTATCATTGCATGTAGAACATTTACTGTATATAACTGTGATACACGTGTGGTCGTACTACCATTGCATGTAGAACATTTACTGTATATAACTGTGATACACGTGTGGTGGTACTATCATTGCACGTAGAACATTTACTGTATATAACTGTGATACACGTGTGGTGGTACTACCATTGCATGTAGAACATTTAGTGTATATAACTGTGATACACGTGTGGTGGTACTACCATTGCATGTAGAACATTTACTCTATATAACTGTAATACACGTGTGGTGGTACTACCATTGCATGTAGACCATTTACTGTATATAAATGTGATACACCTGTGGTGGTACTACCATTGCATGTAGAACATTTACTGTATATAACTGTGATACACGTGTCGTGGTACTACCATTGCATGCAGACCATTTACTGTATATAACTGCGATACACGTGTGGTGGTACTACCATTGCATGTAGAACATTTACTGTATATAACTGTGATACACGTGTGGTGGTTCTACCATTGCATGCAGACCATTTACTGTATATAACTGTGTACACGTGTGGTGTTACTACCATTGCATGAACATTTACTGTATATAACTGTGATACACGTGTGGTGGTACTAACATTGCATGTAGAACATTTACTGTATATAACTCTGATACACGTGTGGTAGTACTACCATTGCATGTAGAACATTTACTGTATATAACTGTGATATACATGTGGTGGTACTAAAATTGCATGTAGAACATTTACTGTATATAACTGTGATACACGTGTGGTGGTACTACCATTGCATGAACATTTACTGTAAACAACTGTGATATACGTGTGGTGGTACTACCATTGCATGTAGAACATTTACTGTAAATAACTATGATACACGTGTGCTGGTACTACCATTGCATGTAGAACATTTTACTCTATATAACTGTGATACACGTGTGATGGTACTACCATTGCCTGAACATTTACTGTATATAACTGTGGTACACGTATGGTGGTACTACCATTGCATGTAGAACATTTACTGTATATAACTGTGATACACGTGTGGTGGTACTACCATTGCATGTAGACCATTTACTGTATATAACTGTTATACATGTGGTGGTACTACCATTGCATGTAGAACATTTACTGTATATAACTGTGATACACGTGTGGTGGTACTATCATTGCATGTAGAACATTTACTGTATATAACTGTGATACACGTGTGATGGTACTACCATTGCCTGAACATTTACTGTATATAACTGTGGTACACGTGAGGTGGTACTACCATTGCATGTAGAACATTTACTGTATATAACTGTGATACACGTGTGGTGGTACTACCATTGCATGCAGACCATTTACTGTATATAACTGTGATACACGTGTGGTGGTACTACCATTGCATGCAGACCATTTACTGTATATAACTGTAATACACGTGTGGTGGTACTACCATTGCATGTAGAACATTTACTGTATATAACTGTGATACACGTGTGGTGGTACTACCATTGCATGTAGACCATTTACTGTATATAACTGTTATACATGTGGTGGTACTACCATTGCATGTAGAACATTTACTGTATATAACTGTGATACACGTGTGGTCGTACTACCATTGCATGTAGAACATTTACTGTATATAAATGTGATACACCTGTGGTGGTACTACCATTGCATGTAGAACATTTACTGTATATAACTGTGATACACGTGTCGTAGTACTACCATTGCATGCAGACCATTTACTGTATATAACTGCGATACACGTGTGGTGGTACTACCATTGCATGTAGAACATTTACTGTATATAACTGTGATACACGTGTGGTGGTACTACCATTGCATGTAGAACATTTACTGTATATAACTGTGATACACGTGTGGTGGTACTACCATTGCATGAACATTTACTGTATATAACTGTGATACACGTGTGGTGGTACTACCATTGCATGAACATTTACTGTATATAACTGTGATACACGTGTGGTGGTACTACCATTGCATAGAACATTTACTGTAAATAACTGTGATACACGTGTGGTGGTACTATCATTGCAGGAACATTTACTGTATATAACTGTGATACACGTGTGGTGGTACTATCATTGCAGGAACATTTACTGTATATAACTGTGATACACGTGTGGTGGTACTATCATTGCATGTAGAACATTTACTGTATATAACTGTGATACACGTGTGGTGGTACTACCATTGCATGAACATTTACTGTATATAACTGTGGTACACGTATGGTGGTACTACCATTGCATGTAGAACATTTACTGTATATAACTCTGATACACGTGTGGTGGTACTACTATTGCCGGAACATTTACTGTATATAACTGTGATACACGTGTGGTGGTACTATCATTGCATGTAGACCATTTACTGTATATAACTGTGATACACGTGTGGTGGTACTACCATTGCCGGAACATTTACTGTATATAACTGTGATACACGTGTGGTGTTACTACCATTGCATGTAGACCATTTACTGTATATAACTGTGATACAGGTGTGGTGGTACTACCATTGCATGTAGAACATTTACTGTATATAACTGTGATACACGCGTGGTGGTACTACCATTGCATGTAGACCATGTACTGTATATAACTGTGATAAACGTGTGGTGGTACTACCATTGCATGTAGACCATTTACTGTATATAACTGTGATACACGTGTGGTGGTACTACCATTGCATGTAGACCATTTACTGTATATAACTGTGATACACGTGTGGTGGTACTACCATTGCAGGAAGAACATTTACTCTATATAACTGTGATACACGTGTGGTGGTACTACCATTGCATGTAGAACATTTACTGTATATAACTGTGATACACGTGTGGTGGTACTATCATTGCATGTAGAACATTTACTGTATATAACTGTGATACACGTGTGGTGGTACTACCATTGCATGTAGAACATTTACTGTATATATCTGTGATACACGTGTGGTTTTACTACCATTGCATGTAGAACATTTACTCTATATAACTGTGATACACGTGCGGTGGTACTACCATTGCATGTAGATCATTTACTGTATATTACTGTGATACACGTGTGGTGGTACTACCATTGCATGCAGACCATTTACTGTATATAACTGTGATACACGTGTGGTGGTACTACCATTGCATGCAGACCATTTACTGTATATAACTGTGATACACGTGTGGTGGTACTACCATTACATGAACATTTACTGTATATAACTGTGATACACGTGTGGTGGTACTACCATTGCATGAACATTTACTGTATATAACTGTGATACACGTGTGGTGGTACTACCATTGCATGTAGAACATTTACTGTATATAACTGTGATACACGTGTGGTGGTACTATCATTGCAGGAACATTTACTGTATATAACTGTGATACACGTGTGGTGGTACTATCATTGCAGGAACATTTACTGTATATAACTGTGATACACGTGTGGTGGTACTATCATTGCATGTAGAACATTTACTGTATATAACTGTGATACACGTGTGGTGGTACTACCATTGCATGAACATTTACTGTATATAACTGAGATACACCTGTTGCGGTACTACCATTGCAGGACGTACATTTACTGTATATAGCTGTGATACACGTGTGGTGGTACTACTATTGCATGTAGAACATTTACTGTATATAGCTGTGATACACGTGTGGTGGTACTATCATTGCATGTAGACCATTTACTGTATATAACTGTGATATACGTTTGGTGGTACTACCATTTCATGAACATTTACTGTAAATAACTGTGATACACGTGTGGTGGTACTACCATTGCAGGAAGAATATTTACTGTAAATAACTGTGATATATGTGTGGTGGTACTACCATTGCATGTAGAACATTTACTGTAAATAACTATGATACACCTGTGCTGGTACTACCATTGCATGTAGAACATTTTACTGTATATAACTGTGATACACGTGTGATGGTACTACCATTGCCTGAACATTTACTGTATATAACTGTGGTACACGTATGGTGGTACTACCATTGCATGTAGAACATTTACTGTATATAACTCTGATACACGTGTGGTGGTACTACCATTGCCGGAACATTTACTGTATATAACTGTGATACACGTGTGGTGGTACTATCATTGCATGTAGACCATTTACTGTATATAACTGTGATACACGTGTGGTGGTACTACCATTGCCGGAACATTTACTGTATATAACTGTGATACACGTGTGGTGTTACTACCATTGCATGTAGACCATTTACTGTATATAACTGTGATACAGGTGTGGTGGTACTACCATTGCATGTAGAACATTTACTGTATATAACTGTGATATACGTGTGGTGGTACTACCATTGCATGTAGAACATTTACTGTATATAACTTTGATACACGCGTGGTGGTACTACCATTGCATGTAGACCATGTACTGTATATAACTGTGATAAACGTGTGGTGGTACTACCATTGCATGTAGACCATTTACTGTATATAACTGTGATACACGTGTGGTGGTACTACCATTGCATGTAGACCATTTACTGTATATAACTGTGATACACGTGTGGTGGTACTACCATTGCAGGAAGAACATTTACTGTATATAACTGTGATACACGTGTGGTGGTACTACCATTGCATGTAGAACATTTACTGTATATAACTGTGATACACGTGTGGTGGTACTATCATTGCATGTAGAACATTTACTGTATATAACTGTGATACACGTGTGGTGGTACTACCATTGCATGTAGAACATTTACTGTATATAACTGTGATACACGTGTGGTTTTACTACCATTGCATGTAGAACATTTACTCTATATAACTGTGATACACGTGCGGTGGTACTACCATTGCATGTAGATCATTTACTGTATATTACTGTGATACACGTGTGGTGGTACTACCATTGCATGCAGACCATTTACTGTATATAACTGTGATACACGTGTGGTGGTACTACCATTGCATGCAGACCATTTACTGTATATAACTGTGATACACGTGTGGTGGTACTACCATTGCATGAACATTTACTGTATATAACTGTTATACATGTGGTGGTACTACCATTGCATGAACATTTACTGTATATAACTGTGATACACGTGTGGTCGTACTACCATTGCATGTAGAACATTTACTGTATATAACTGTGATACACGTGTGGTGGTACTATCATTGCAGGAACATTTACTGTATATAACTGTGATACACGTGTGGTGGTACTACCATTGCATGGAACATTTACTGTATATAACTGTGATACACGTGTGGTGGTACTACCATTGCATGTAGAACATTTACTCTATATAACTGTAATACACGTGTGGTGGTACTACCATTGCATGTAGAACATTTACTGTATATAACTGTGATACACCTGTGGTGGTACTACCATTGCATGAAGAACATTTACTGTATATAACTGTGATACACGTGTGGTGGTACTACCATTGCATGCAGAACATTTACTGTATATAACTGTGATACACGTGTGGTGGTACTACCATTGCATGTAGAACATTTACTGTATACAACTGTGATACACGTGTGGTGGTACTACCATTGCATGCAGAACATTTACTGTATATAACTGTGTACAAGTGTGGTGTTACTACCATTGCATGAACATTTACTGTATATAACTGTGATAACGTGTGGTGGTACTACCATCGCATGCAGACATTTACTGTATATAACTGGATACACTGTGGTGGTACTACAATTGCATGAACCATTACTGTATATAACTGTTATACACGTGTGGTGGTACTACCATTGCATGAACATTTACTGTATATAACTGTGATACACGTGTCGTGGTACTACCATTGCATGAAGTACATTTACTGTATATAGCTGTGATACACGTGTGGTGGTACTACCATTGCATGTAGAACATTTACTGCATATAACAGTGATACACGTGTGGTGGTACTACCATTGCAGGTAGAACATTTACTGTATATAACTGTGATAAACGTGTGGTGGTTCTACCATTGCATGAAGAACATTTACTGTATATAACTGTGATACACGTGTGGTGGTACTATCATTGCATGAAGAACATTTACTGTATATAACTGTGATACACGTGTGGTGGTACAACCATTGCATGTAGACCATTTACTGTATATAACTTTGATACACGTGTGGTGGTACTACCATTGCATGCAGACCATGTACTGTATATAACTGTGATAAACGTGTGGTGGTACTACCATTGCATGAAGAACATTTACTGTATGTAACTGTGATACACGTGTGGTGGTACAACCATTGCATGTATACCATTTACTGTATATAACTTTGATACACGTGTGGTGGTACTACCATTGCATGTAGAATATTTACTGTATATAACTTTGATACACGTGTAGTGGTACTTCCATTGCATGCAGACCATTTACTGTATATAACTGTGATACACGTGTGGTGGTACTACCATTGCATGCAGAACATTTACTGTATATAACTGTGATAAACGTGTGGTGGTACTACCATTGCATGAAGAACATTTACTGTATATAACTGTGATAAACGTGTGGTGGTACTACCATTGCATGTAGAATATTTGCTGTATATAACTGTGATAAACGTATGGTGGTACTACCATTGCATGTAGACCATTTACTGTATATAACTGTGATACACGTGTGGTGGTACTACTATTGCAGGAACATTTACTGTACATAACTGTGATACACGTGTGGTGGTACTACCATTGCATGAACATTTACTGTATATAACTGTGATACACGTGTGGTGTACTACCATTGCATGAACATTTACTGTATATAACTGTGATACACGTGTGGTGGTACTAACATTGCATGTAGAACATTTACAATATATAACTGTGATACACGTGTGGTGGTACTATCATTGCATGAACATTTACTGTATATAACTGTAATATACGTGTGGTGGTACTACCATTGCAGTAACATTTACTGTATATAACAGTGATACACGTGTTGCGGTACTACTATTGCATGAACATTTACTGTATATAGCTGTGATACACGTGTGGTGGTACTACCATTGCATGAACATTTACTGTATATAACTGTGATACAAGTGTGGTGGTACTATCGTTGCATGTAGAACATTTACTGTATATAACTGTGATACACGTGTGGTGGTACAACCATTGCATGTAGAACATTTACTCTATATAACTGTGATACACGTGTAGTGGTACTACCATTGCATGAACATTTACTGTATATAACTGTGATACACGTGTGGTGGTACTACCATTGCATGAACATTTACTGTATATAACTGTGATACACGTGTGGTGGTACTACCATTGCAGGACGTACATGGACTGTATATAACTGTGATACACTTGTCGTGGTACTACTATTGCATGTAGAACATTTACTGTATATAAGTGTGATACACGTGTGGTGGTACTACCATTGCATGAACATTTACTGTATATAACAGTGATACACGTGTGGTGGTACTACCATTGCATGTAGAACATTTACTGTATATAACAGTGATACACGTGTGGTGGTACTACCATTGCATGTAGAACATTTACTGTATATAACAGTGATACACGTGTGGTGTTACTACCATTGCATGTAGAATAGTTACTGTATATAACTGTGAAACACGTGTGGTGGTACTACCATTGCAGGAACAGTTACTGTATATAACTTTGATACACGTGTGGTGGTACTACCATTGCAGGAACATTTACTGTATATAGCTGTGATACACGTGTGGTGTTACTACCATTGCAGGAACATTTACTGTATATAGCTGTGATATACATGTGGTGGTACTACCATTGCATGTAGAACATTTACTGTATATAGCTGTGATACACGTGTGGTGGTACTACCATTACATGTAGAACATTAATGTATATAACTGTGATACACGTGTGGTGGTACTACCATTGCATGTAGAACATTTACTGTATATAACTGTGATACAGGTGTGGTTGTACTACCATTGCATGCAGACCATTTACTGTATATAACTGAGATAAACCTGTGGTGGTACTACCATTGCATGAACATTTACTGTATAAAACTGTGATACACGTGTGGTGGTACTACCATTGCATGAACATTTACTGTATATAACTGTGATACACGTGTGGTGGTACTACCATTGCATGTAGAACATTTGCTGTATATAACTGTGATAAACGTGTGGTAGTACTATCATCGCATGTAGACCATTTACTGTATATAACTGTGAAACACGTGTGGTGGTACTACCATTGCATGTAGAACATTTACTGTATATAACTGTGATATACATGTGGTGGTACTATCATTGCATGTAGAACATTTACTGTATATAACTGTGATACCCGTGTGGTGATACTACCATTGCATGTAGACATTTACTGTATATAGCTGTGATACACGTGTGGTGGTACTATCATTGCAGGAAGAACATTTACTGTATATAACTGTGATATACATGTGGTGGTACTACCATTGCAGGAAGAACATTTACTGTATATAACTGTGATAAACGTGTGGTGGTACTACCATTGCATGTAGAACATTTACTGTATATAACTGTGATACACGTGTGGTGGTACTATCAATGCATGTAGAACATTTACTGTATATAACTGTGATACACGTGTGGTGGTACTACCATTGCATGTAGAACATTTAATGTATATAACTGTGATACACGTGTGGTGGTACTACCATTGCATGTAGAACATTTACTGTATATAACTGTGATACACGTGTAGTGGTACTACTATTGCAGGAACATTTACTGTATATAACTGTGATACACGTGTGGTGGTACTACCATTGCATGAAGAACATTTACTCTATATAACTGTGATATACGTGTTGCGGTACTACCATTGCATGACCATTTACTGTATATAACTGTAATATACGTGTGGTGGTACTACCATTGCAGGAACATTTACTGTATATAACAGTGATACACGTGTTGCAGTACTACCATTGCATGAACATTTACTGTATATAACTGTGATACACGTGTGGTGGTACTATCATTGCATGAACAGTTACTGTATATAACTGTGATACACGTGTGGTGGTACTACCATTGCATTTAGACCATTTACTGTATATAACTGTGATACACGTGCGGTGGTACTACCATTGCATGTAGAACATTTACTGTATATAACTGTGATACACGTGTGGTGGTACTACCATTGCATGCATACCATTTAATGTATATAACTGAGATACACGTGTGGTGGTACTACCATTGCATGAACATTTACTGTATATAACTGTGATACACGTGTGGTGGTACTACCATTGCATGAACATTTACTGTATATAACTGTGATACACGTGTGGTGGTACTACCATTGCATGTAGAACATTTACTGTATATAACTGTGATACACGTGTGGTGGTACTACCATTGCATGTAGAACATTTACTGTATATAACTGTGATACACGTGTGGTGGTACTACCATTGCATGTAGAACATTTACTGTATATAACTGTGATACACGTGTGGTGGTACTACCATTGCATGAACATTTACTGTATATAACTGTGATACACGTGTGGTGGTACTACCATTGCATGAACATTTACTGTATATAACTATGATACACGTGTGCTGGTACTAACATTGCATGTAGTACATGGACTGTATATAACTGTGATACACGTGTGGTGGTACTACCATTGCAGGACGTACATGGACTGTATATAACTGTGATACACTTGTCCTGGTACTACTATTGCATGTAGAACATTTACTGTATATAAGTGTGATACACGTGTGGTGGTACTACCATTGCATGAACATTTACTGTATATAACAGTGATACACGTGTGGTGGTACTACCATTGCATGTAGAACATTTACTGTATATAACAGTGATACACGTGTGGTGGTACTACCATTGCATGTAGAACATTTACTGTATATAACAGTGATACACGTGTGGTGTTACTACCATTGCATGTAGAATAGTTACTGTATATAACTGTGAAACACGTGTGGTGGTACTACCATTGCAGGAACAGTTACTGTATATAACTTTGATACACGTGTGGTGGTACTACCATTGCAGGAACATTTACTGTATATAGCTGTGATACACGTGTGGTGTTACTACCATTGCAGGAACATTTACTGTATATAGCTGTGATATACATGTGGTGGTACTACCATTGCATGTAGAACATTTACTGTATATAGCTGTGATACACGTGTGGTGGTACTACCATTACATGTAGAACATTAATGTATATAACTGTGATACACGTGTGGTGGTACTACCATTGCATGTAGAACATTTACTGTATATAACTGTGATACAGGTGTGGTTGTACTACCATTGCATGCAGACCATTTACTGTATATAACTGAGATAAACCTGTGGTGGTACTACCATTGCATGAACATTTACTGTATAAAACTGTGATACACGTGTGGTGGTACTACCATTGCATGAACATTTACTGTATATAACTGTGATACACGTGTGGTGGTACTACCATTGCATGTAGAACATTTGCTGTATATAACTGTGATAAACGTGTGGTAGTACTATCATCGCATGTAGACCATTTACTGTATATAACTGTGAAACACGTGTGGTGGTACTACCATTGCATGTAGAACATTTACTGTATATAACTGTGATATACATGTGGTGGTACTATCATTGCATGTAGAACATTTACTGTATATAACTGTGATACCCGTGTGGTGATACTACCATTGCATGTAGACATTTACTGTATATAGCTGTGATACACGTGTGGTGGTACTATCATTGCAGGAAGAACATTTACTGTATATAACTGTGATATACATGTGGTGGTACTACCATTGCAGGAAGAACATTTACTGTATATAACTGTGATAAACGTGTGGTGGTACTACCATTGCATGTAGAACATTTACTGTATATAACTGTGATACACGTGTGGTGGTACTATCAATGCATGTAGAACATTTACTGTATATAACTGTGATACACGTGTGGTGGTACTACCATTGCATGTAGAACATTTAATGTATATAACTGTGATACACGTGTGGTGGTACTACCATTGCATGTAGAACATTTACTGTATATAACTGTGATACACGTGTAGTGGTACTACTATTGCAGGAACATTTACTGTATATAACTGTGATACACGTGTGGTGGTACTACCATTGCATGAAGAACATTTACTCTATATAACTGTGATATACGTGTTGCGGTACTACCATTGCATGACCATTTACTGTATATAACTGTAATATACGTGTGGTGGTACTACCATTGCAGGAACATTTACTGTATATAACAGTGATACACGTGTTGCAGTACTACCATTGCATGAACATTTACTGTATATAACTGTGATACACGTGTGGTGGTACTATCATTGCATGAACAGTTACTGTATATAACTGTGATACACGTGTGGTGGTACTACCATTGCATTTAGACCATTTACTGTATATAACTGTGATACACGTGCGGTGGTACTACCATTGCATGTAGAACATTTACTGTATATAACTGTGATACACGTGTGGTGGTACTACCATTGCATGCATACCATTTAATGTATATAACTGAGATACACGTGTGGTGGTACTACCATTGCATGAACATTTACTGTATATAACTGTGATACACGTGTGGTGGTACTACCATTGCATGTAGAACATTTACTGTATAAAACTGTGATACACGTGTGGTGGTACTATCATTGCATGTAGCACATTTACTGTATATAACTGTGATACACGTGTGGTGGTACTACTATTGCATGTAGACCATTTACTGTATATAACTGTGATACACGTGTGGTGGTACTACCATTGCATGTAGAACATTTACTGTATATAACTTGATACACGTGTGGTGGTACTACCATTGCATGAACATTTACTGTATATAACTGTGATACACGTGTGGTGGTACTACCATTGCATGAACATTTACTGTATATAACTGTGATACACGTGTGGTGGTACAACCATTGCATGTAGAACATTTACTGTATATAACTGTGATACACGTGTGGTGGTACTACCATTGCAAGAACATTTACTGTATATAACTGTGATACACGTGTTGTGGTACTACCATTGCAGGACGTACATTTACTGTATATAGCTGTGATACACGTGTGGTGGTACTACTATTGCATGTAGAACATTTAATGTATATAACTGTGATACACGTGTGGTGGTACTACCATTGCATGAAGAACATTTACTGTATATAACTGTGATACACGTGTGGTGGTACTACCATTTCATGTAGAACATTTACTGTATAAAACTGTGATACACGTGTGGTGGTACTATCATTGCATGTAGAACATTTACTGTATATAACTATGATACACGTGTGGTGGTACTACCATTGCATGCAGACCATTTACTGTATATAACTGTGATACACGTGTGATGGTACTACCATTGCATGTAGAACATTTACTGTATATAACTGTGATACACGTGTGGTGGTACTACCATTGCATGTAGACCATTTACTGTATATAACTTTGATACACGTGTGGTGGTACTACCATTGCATGTAGAACATTTACTGTATATAACTATGATACACGTGTGGTGGTACTACCATTGCATGCAGACAATTTACTGTATATAACTGTGATACACGTGTGATGGTACTACCATTGCATGTAGAACATTTACTGTATATAACTGTGATACACGTGTGGTGGTACTACCATTGCATGCAGACCATTTACTGTATATAACTGAGATAAACGTGTGGTGGTACTACCATTGCATGAACATTTACTGTATAAAACTGTGATACACGTGTGGTGGTACTACCATTGCATGAACATTTACTGTATATAACTGTGATACACGTGTGGTGGTACTACCATTGCATGTAGAACATTTGCTGTATATAACTGTGATAAACGTGTGGTAGTACTATCATCGCATGTAGACCATTTACTGTATATAACTGTGAAACACGTGTGGTGGTACTACCATTGCATGTAGAACATTTACTGTATATAACTGTGATATACATGTGGTGGTAGTATCATTGCATGTAGAACATTTACTGTATATAGCTGTGATACACGTGTGGTGGTACTATCATTGCATGTAGACATTTACTGTATATAGCTGTGATACACGTGTGGTGGTACTATCATTGCAGGAAGAACATTTACTGTATATAACTGTGATATACGTGTGGTGGTACTACCATTGCAGGAAGAACATTTACTGTATATAACTGTGATAACGTGTGGTGGTACTACCATTGCATGTAGAACATTTACTGTATATAACTGTGATACACGTGTGGTGGTACTACCATGCATGTAGAACATTTACTGTATATAACTGTGATACACGTGTGGTGGTACTACCATTGCATGTAGAACATTTATGTATATAACTGTGATACACGTGTGGTGGTACTACCATTGCATGTAGAACATTTACTGTATATAACTGTGATACACGTGTAGTGGTACTACCATTGCAGGAACATTTACTGTATATAACTGTGATACACGTGTGGTGGTACTACCATTGCATGAAGAACATTTACTGTATATAACTGTGATATACGTGTTGTGGTACTACCATTGCATGACCATTTACTGTATATAACTGTAATATACGTGTGGTGGTACTACCATTGCAGGAACATTTACTGTATATAACAGTGATACACGTGTTGCAGTACTACCATTGCATGAACATTTACTGTATATAACTGTGATACACGTGTGGTGGTACTATCATTGCATGAACAGTTACTGTATATAACTGTGATACACGTGTGGTGGTACTACCATTGCATTTAGACCATTTACTGTATATAACTGTGATACACGTGCGGTGGTACTACCATTGCATGTAGAACATTTACTGTATATAACTGTGATACACGTGTGGTGGTACTACCATTGCATGCATACATTTACTGTATATAACTGAGATACACGTGTGGTGGTACTACCATTGCATGAACATTTACTGTATATAACTGTGATACACGTGTGGTGGTACTACCATTGCATGTAGAACATTTACTGTATAAAACTGTGATACACGTGTGGTGGTACTATCATTGCATGTAGCACATTTACTGTATATAACTGTGATACACGTGTGGTGGTACTACTATTGCATGTAGACCATTTACTGTATATAACTGTGATACACGTGTGGTGGTACTACCATTGCATGTAGAACATTTACTGTATATAACCATGATACACGTGTGGTCACACCACAAACAACAAAACAACACGTACTACCATTGCATGAACATTTACTGTATATAACTGTGATACACGTGTGGTGGTACAACCATTGCATGTAGAACATTTACTGTATATAACTGTGATACACGTGTGGTGGTACTACCATTGCAAGAACATTTACTGTATATAACTGTGATACACGTGTTGTGGTACTACCATTGCAGGACGTACATTTACTGTATATAGCTGTGATACACGTGTGGTGGTACTACTATTGCATGTAGAACATTTAATGTATATAACTGTGATACACGTGTGGTGGTACTACCATTGCATGAAGAACATTTACTGTATATAACTGTGATACACGTGTGGTGGTACTACCATTTCATGTAGAACATTTACTGTATAAAACTGTGATACACGTGTGGTGGTACTATCATTGCATGTAGCACATTTACTGTATATAACTGTGATACACGTGTGGTGGTACTACCATTGCATGTAGACCATTTACTGTATATAACTTTGATACACGTGTGGTGGTACTACCATTGCATGTAGAACATTTACTGTATAAAACTGTGATACACGTGTGGTGGTACTATCATTGCATGTAGCACATTTACTGTATATAACTGTGATACACGTGTGGTGGTACTACTATTGCATGTAGACCATTTACTGTATATAACTGTGATACACGTGTGGTGGTACTACCATTGCATGTAGAACATTTACTGTATATAACTGTGATACACGTGTGGTGGTACTACCATTGCATGCAGAACATTTACTGTATATAACTGTGATACACGTGTGGTGGTACTACCATTGCATGTAGAACATTTACTGTATATAACTGTGATACACGTGTGGTGGTACTACCATTGCATGTAGAACATTTACTGTATATAACTGTGATACACGTGTGGTGGTACTACCATTGCATGTAGAACATTTACTGTATATAACTGTGATACACGTGTGGTGGTACTACCATTGCATGTAGAACATTTACTGTATATAACTGTGATACACGTGTGGTGGTACTACCATTGCATGTAGACCATTTACTGTATATAACTGTGATACACGTGTGGTGGTACTACCATTGCATGTAGAACATTTACTGTATATAACTGTGATACACGTGTGGTGGTACTACCATTGCATGTAGAACATTTACTGTATATAACTGTGATACACGTGTGGTGGTACTACCATTGCATGTAGAACATTTACTGTATATAACTGTGATACACGTGTGGTGGTACTACCATTGCATGTAGACCATTTACTGTATATAACTGTGAT
>JABXNX010000312.1:0-18574 GCA_014843695.1 Archivesica marissinica | reverse complement strand
TACTGTGACAAGGCATGTGTATGTATATTGTGACAAGGGGTGTGTATGTATACTGTGACAAGGGGTGTGTATGTATACTGTGACAAGGGGTGTGTATGTATACTTTGACAAGGAGTGTGTATGTATACTGTGACAAGGGATGTGTATATATACTGTGACAAGGGGTGTGTATGTATACTGTGACAAGGGATGTGTATGTATATTGTGACAAGGCATGTGTATGTATACTGTGACAAGGGATGTGTATGTATACTGTGACAAGGGATGTGTATGTATACTGTGACAAGGGGTGTGTATGTATATTGTGACAAGGGGTGTGTATGTATATTGTGACAAGGGGTGTGTATGTATACTGCGACAAGGCATGTGTATGTATATTGTGACAAGGGGTGTGTATGTGTACTGTGACAAGGCATGTGTATGTATATTGTGACAAGGGGTGTGTATGTATATTGTGACAAGGGGTGTGTATGTATACTGAGACAAGGGGTGTGTATGTATACTGTGACAAGGCATGTGTATGTATACTGTGACAAGTGGTGTGTATGTATATTGTGACAAGGGTTTGTATGTATATTGTGACAAGGCATGTGTATGTATTCTGTGACAAGGGGTTTGTATGTATACTGTGACAAGGGGTGTGTATGTATATTGTGACAAGGGTTTGTATGTATATTGTGACAAGGCATGTGTATGTATACTGTGACAAGGGGTGTGTATGTATACTGTGACACGGGGTGTGTTTGTATATTGTGACAAGTGATGTGTATGTATACTGTGACAAGGGATGTGTATGTGTATTGTGACAAGGCATGTGTATGTATACCGTGACAATGCATGTGTATGTATACCGTGACAATGGTTGTGTATGTATATTGTGACACGGGGTGTGTTTGTGTACTGTGGCAAGGCATGTGTATGTATACTGTCACAAGGGATGTGTATGTATATTGTGACAAGGGGTGTGTATGTATATTGTGACAAGGGGTGTGTATGTATACTGTGACAAGGCATGTGTATGTATACTGAGACAAGGGGTGTGTATGTATATTGTAACAAGGGGTGTGTATGTATACTGTGACAAGAGATGTGTATGTATATTGTGACAAAAGATGTGAATGTATATTGAGACAAGGGGTGTGTATGTATATTGTGACAAGGCATGTGTATGTATACTGTGACAAGGGGTGTGTATGTATACTGTGACAAGAGATGTGTATGTATATTGAGACAAGGGGTGTGTATGTATACTGTGAAAAGGCATGTGTATGTATACTGTGACAAGGGGTGTGTATGTATACTGTGACAAGGGGTGTGTATGTATACTGTGACAAGGGGTGTGTATGTATACTGTGACAAGTGGTGTGTATGTATACTGTGACAAGGGGTATGTATGTATACTGTGATAAGGGGTGTGTATGTATACTGTGACAAGGCATGTGTATGTATATTGTGACAAGGCATGTGTATGTATACTGAGACAAGGGGTGTGAATGTATACTGTGAGAAGGGGTGTGTATTTATACTGTGACAAGGCATGTGTATGTATATTGTGACAAGGGGTGTGTATGTATACTGTGACAAGTGGTGTGTATGTATACTGTGACAAGGGGTGTGTATGTATATTGTGACAAGGGTTTGTATGTATATTGTGACAAGGCATGTGTATGTATACTGTGACAAGGGGTGTGTATGTATATTGTGACAAGGGTGTGTATGTTACTGTGACAAGGGATGTGTATGTATATTGTGACAAGGCATGTGTATGTATACTGTGACAAGGGATGTATATGTATATTGTGACAAGGGGTGTGTATGTATACTGAGACAAGGGGTGTGTATGTATACTGTGACAAGGCATGTGTATGTATACTGTGACAAGGGATGTGTATGTATATTGTGACAAGGGGTGTGTATGTATATTGTGACAAGGGGTTTGTATGTATACTGTGACAAGGGATGTGTATGTATATTGTGACAAGGGGTGTGAATGTATATTGTGACAAGGGGTTTGTATGTATACTGTGACAAGGAGTGTGTATGTATACTGTGACAAGGGATGTGTATGTATACTGTGACAAGGGGTTTGTATGTATACTGTGACAAGGGGTGTGTATGTATACTGTGACAAGGGATGTGTATGTATACTGTGACAAGGGTTTGTATGTATACTGTGACAAGGGGTGTGTATGTATATTGTGACAAGGGGTGTTTATTATATTGTGACAAGGGGTGTGTATGTAAACTGTGACAAGGGATGTGTATGTATACTGTGATAAGGGGTGTGTATGTATACTGTGACAAGGCATGTGTATGTATATTGTGACAAGGCATGTGTATGTATACTGTGACAAGGGGTGTGTATGTATGTGACAAGGGGTGTGTATGTATACTGGACGGTGTGTTGTTTGTGGGGTGTGTATGTATACTGTGATAAGGGATGTGTATGTATACTGAGACAAGGGGTGTGTATGTATATTGTGACAAGGGGTGTGTATGTATATTGTGACAAGGCATGTGTATGTATATTGGGGTGTGTTGTTGTGACAATGTTGTGTATGTATACCGTGACAAGGGTTGTGTATGTATATTGTGACACGGGGTGTGTTTGTATACTGTGACAAGGCATGTGTATGTATACTGTGACAAGGGATGTGTATGTATATTGTGACAAGGGGTGTGTATGTATATTGTGACAAGGGGTGTGTATGTATACTGTGACAAGGGGTGTGTATGTATACTGTGACAAGGGGTGTGTATGTATACTGTGACAAGGCATGTGTATGTATACTGTGACAAGGGGTGTGTATGTATATTGTGACAAGGGGTGTGTATGTATACTGTGACAAGGGGTGTGTATGTATATTGTGACAAGGCATGTGTATGTATACTGTGACAAGGCATGTGTATGTATACTGAGACAAGGGGTGTGTATGTATATTGTAACAAGGGGTGTGTATGTATACTGTGACAAGGGGTGTGTATGTATATTGTGACAAGGCATGTGTATGTATATTGTGACAAGGGTTTGTATGTATATTGTGACAAGGGGTGTGTATGTATATTGTGACAAGGGTTTGTATTTATATTGTGACAAGGCATGTGTATGTATACTGTGACAAGGGGTGTGTATGTATACTGTGACACGGGGTTTGTTTGTATATTGTGACAAGGGATGTGTATGTATATTGTGACAAGGGGTGTGTATGTATACCGTGACAAGGGTTGTGTATGTATATTGTGACACGGGGTGTGTTTGTATACTGTGACAAGGCATGTGTATGTATATTGTGACAAGGGGTGTGTATGTATACTGTGACAAGGGGTGTGTATGTATACTGTGACAAGGGGTGTGTATGTATACTTTGACAAGGAGTGTGTATGTATACTGTGACAAGGGATGTGTATATATACTGTGACAAGGGGTGTGTATGTATACTGTGACAAGGGATGTGTATGTATATTGTGACAAGGCATGTGTATGTATACTGTGACAAGGGATGTGTATGTATACTGTGACAAGGGATGTGTATGTATACTGTGACAAGGGGTGTGTATGTATATTGTGACAAGGGGTGTGTATGTATATTGTGACAAGGGGTGTGTATGTATACTGCGACAAGGCATGTGTATGTATATTGTGACAAGGGGTGTGTATGTGTACTGTGACAAGGTATGTGTATGTATATTGTGACAAGGGGTGTGTATGTATATTGTGACAAGGGGTGTGTATGTATACTGAGACAAGGGGTGTGTATGTATACTGTGACAAGGCATGTGTATGTATACTGTGACAAGTGGTGTGTATGTATATTGTGACAAGGGTTTGTATGTATATTGTGACAAGGCATGTGTATGTATTCTGTGACAAGGGGTTTGTATGTATACTGTGACAAGGGGTGTGTATTGTATATTGTGACAAGGGTTTGTATGTATATTGTGACAAGGCATGTGTATGTATACTGTGACAAGGGGTGTGTATGTATACTGTGACACGGGTGTGATTGTATATTGTGACAAGTGATGTGTATGTATACTGTGACAAGGGATGTGTATGTATATTGTGACAAGGCATGTGTATGTATACCGTGACAATGCATGTGTATGTATACCGTGACAAGGGTTGTGTATGTATATTGTGACACGGGGTGTGTTTGTGTACTGTGACAAGGCATGTGTATGTATACTGTGACAAGGGATGTGTATGTATATTGTGACAAGGGGTGTGTATGTATATTGTGACAAGGGGTGTGTATATATACTGTGACAAGGCATGTGTATGTATACTGAGACAAGGGGTGTGTATGTATATTGTAACAAGGGGTGTGTATGTATATTGTGACATGGCCTGTTTATGTATATTGTGACAAGGGGTGTGTATGTATACTGTGACAAGGGTTGTGTATGTATACTGTGACAAGGGGTGTGTATGTATATTGTGACAAGGGTTTGTATGTATATTGTGACAAGGCATGTGTATGTATACTGTGACAATGGGTGTGTATGTATATTGTGACAATGGGTGTGTATGTATACTGTGACAAGGGATGTGTATGTATATTGTGACAAGGCATGTGTATGTATACTGTGACAAGGGATGTGTATGTATATTGTGACAAGGGGTATGTATGTATACTGTGATAAGGGGTGTATATGTATACTTTGACAAGGAGTGTGTATGTATACTTTGACAAGGGGTGTGTATGTATATTGTGACAAGGCATGTGTATGTATATTGTGACAAGGCGTGTGTATGTATACTGTGACAAGGGGTGTGTATGTATACTGAGACAAGGGGTGTGTATGTATACTGTGACAAGGGATGTGTATGTATATTTTGACAAGGCATGTGTATGTATACTGTGACAAGGGATGTGTATGTATACTGTGACAAGGGGTGTGTATGTATATTGTGACAAGGCATGTGTATGTATACTGTGACAAGGGGTGTGTATGTATACTGAGACAAGGCATGTGTATGTATATTGTGACAAGATGTGTGTATGTATACTGTGACAAGGGGTGTGTATGTATACTGTGACAAGGGGTGTGTATGTATACTGTGACAAGGGATGTGTATGTATACTGTGACAAGGGGTGTGTATGTATACTGTGACAAGGGGTGTGTATGTATACTGTGACAAGGGGTGTGTATGTATACTGTGACAAGGGTGTGTATGTATATGTGACAGGTGTGTATGTATATGGACAAGGGGTGTGTATGTATACTGTGACAAGGGATGTGTATGTATATTGTGACAAGGGATGTGTATGTATACTGTGACAAGGGATGTGTATGTATACTGTGACAAGGGGTGTGTATGTATACTGTGACAAGGGTGTGTATGTATACTGTGACAAGGGATGTGTATGTATACTGTGACAAGGGGTGTGTATGTATATTGTGACAAGGCATGTGTATGTATACTGTGACAAGGGGTGTGTATGTATACTGTGACAAGGGATGTGTATGTATATTGTGACAAGGGGTGTGTATGTATACTGTGACAAGGGATGTGTATGTATACTGTGACAAGGGGTGTGTATGTATACTGTGACAAGGGGTGTGTATGTATACTGTGACAAGGGGTGTGTATGTATACTGTGACAAGGGGTGTGTATGTATACTGTGACAAGGGGTGTGTATGTATACTGTGACAAGGGGTGTGTATGTATACTGTGACAAGGGATGTGTATGTATATTGTGACAAGGGATGTGTATGTATACTGTGACAAGGTGTGTATGTATACTGTGACAAGGGGTGTGTATGTATACTGTGACAAGGGGTGTGTATGTATACTGTGACAAGGGGTGTGTATGTATATTGTGACAAGGGGTGTGTATGTATATTGTGACAAGGGTGTGTATGTATATTGTGACAGGGGTGTGTATGTATACTGTGACAAGGGGTGTGTATGTATACTGTGACAAGGGTGTGTATGTATACTGTGACAAGGGTGTGTATGTATATTGTGACAAGGGATGTGTATGTATACTGTGACAAGGGGTGTATGTATACTGTGACAAGGGGTGTGTATGTATACTGTGACAAGGGGTGTGTATGTATACTGTGACAAGGGGTGTGTATGTATACTGTGACAAGGGGTGTGTATGTATACTGTGACAAGGGTGTGTATGTATACTGTGACAAGGGGTGTGTATGTATACTGTGACAAGGGGTGTGTATGTATACTGTGACAAGGGTGTGTATGTATACTGTGACAAGGGGTGTGTATGTATGCTGTGACAAGGGATGTATATGTATACTGAGACAAGAGATGTGTATGTATATTGTGACAAGGGGTGTGTATGTATACTGTGACAAGGGGTGTGTATGTATACTGTGACAATGGGTGTGTATGTATATTGTGACAAGGCATGTGTATGTATTCTGTGACAAGGGGTGTGTATGTATACAGTGACAAGGGATGTGTTCGTATACTGTGACTAGAGATGTGTATGTATATTGAGACAAGGGATGTGTATGTATACTGTGACAAGGGGTGTGTATGTATACTGTGACAAGAGATGTTTATGTATACTGTGACAAGAGATGTGTATGTATATTGAGACAAGGGGTGTGTATGTATACTGTGACAAGAGATGTGTATGTATATTGTGACAAAAGATGTGAATGTATATTGAGACAAGGGGTGTGTATGTATATTGTGACAAGGCATGTGTATGTATACTGTGACAAGGGGTGTGTATGTATACTGTGACAAGAGATGTGTATGTATATTGAGACAAGGGGTGTGTATGTATACTGTGAAAAGGCATGTGTATGTATACTGTGACAAGGGGTGTGTATGTATACTGTGACAAGGGGTGTGTATGTATACTGTGACAAGGGGTGTGTATGTATACTGTGACAAGGGGTGTGTATGTATACTGTGACAAGGGGTGTGTATGTATACTGTGACAAGGGATGTGTATGTATATTGTGACAAGCATGTGTATGTATACTGTGACAAGGGGTGTGTATGTATACTGTGACAAGGGGTGTGTATGTATATTGTGAAAAGGGGTGTGTATGTATACTGTGACAAGGGGTGTGTATGTATACTGTGAGAAGGGGTGTGTATTTATACTGTGACAAGGGATGTGTATGTATACTGAGACAAGGGGTGTGTATGTATATTGTGACAAGGGGTGTGTATGTATATTGTGACAAGGCATGTGTATGTATATTGTGACAAGGGGTGTGTATGTATACTGTGACAAGTGGTGTGTATGTATACTGTGACAAGGGGTGTGTATGTATATTGTGACAAGGGTTTGTATGTATATTGTGACAAGGCATGTGTATGTATACTGTGACAAGGGGTGTGTATGTATATTGTGACAAAGGGTGTGTATGTTTACTGTGACAAGGGATGTGTATGTATATTGTGACAAGGCATGTGTATGTATACTGTGACAAGGGATGTATATGTATATTGTGACAAGGGGTGTGTATGTATACTGAGACAAGGGGTGTGTATGTATACTGTGACAAGGCATGTGTATGTATACTGTGACAAGGGATGTGTATGTATATTGTGACAAGGGGTGTGTATGTATATTGTGACAAGGGGTGTGTATGTATACTGTGACAAGGGATGTGTATGTATATTGTGACAAGGGGTGTGTATGTATATTGTGACAAGGGGTTTGTATGTATACTGTGACAAGGGGTGTGTATGTATACTGTGACAAGGGATGTGTATGTATACTGTGACAAGGGGTGTGTATGTATACTGTGACAAGGGGTGTGTATGTATACTGTGACAAGGGATGTGTATGTATACTGTGACAAGGGTTTGTATGTATACTGTGACAAGGGGTGTGTATGTATATTGTGACAAGGGGTGTTTATTATATTGTGACAAGGGGTGTGTATGTAAACTGTGACAAGGGATGTGTATGTATACTGTGATAAGGGGTGTGTATGTATACTGTGACAAGGCATGTGTATGTATATTGTGACAAGGCATGTGTATGTATACTGTGACAAGGGGTGTGTATGTATATTGTGACAAGGGGTGTGTATGTATACTGTGACAAGGGGTGTGTATGTATACTGTGAGAAGTGGTGTGTATGTATACTGTGATAAGGGATGTGTATGTATACTGAGACAAGGGGTGTGTATGTATATTGTGACAAGGGGTGTGTATGTATATTGTGACAAGGCATGTGTATGTATATTGCGACAAGGCATGTGTATGTATACCGTGACAATGTATGTGTATGTATACGTGACAAGGGTTGTGTATGTATATTGTGACAGGGGTGTGTTTGTATACTGTGACAAGGGTGTGTATGTATACTGTGACAAGGGATGTGTATGTATACTGTGACAAGGTGTGTGTATGTATATTGTGACAAGGGGTGTGTATGTATACTGTGACAGGGGTGTGTATGTATATTGTGACAAGGGGTGTGTATGTATACTGTGACAAGGGGTGTGTATGTATACTGTGACAAGGGGTGTGTATGTATATTGTGACAAGGGGTGTGTATGTATACTGTGACAAGGGGTGTGTATGTATACTGTGACAAGGGGTGTGTATGTATACTGTGACAAGGCATGTGTATGTATACTGAGACAAGGGGTGTGTATGTATATTGTAACAAGGGGTGTGTATGTATACTGTGACAAGGGGTGTGTATGTATATTGTGACAAGGCATGTGTATGTATATTGTGACAAGGGTTTGTATGTATATTGTGACAAGGGGTGTGTATGTATATTGTGACAAGGGTTTGTATTTATATTGTGACAAGGCATGTGTATGTATACTGTGACAAGGGGTGTGTATGTATACTGTGACACGGGGTTTGTTTGTATATTGTGACAAGGGATGTGTATGTATATTGTGACAAGGGGTGTGTATGTATACCGTGACAAGGGTTGTGTATGTATATTGTGACACGGGGTGTGTTTGTATACTGTGACAAGGCATGTGTATGTATATTGTGACAAGGGGTGTGTATGTATACTGTGACAAGGGGTGTGTATGTATACTGTGACAAGGGGTGTGTATGTATACTTTGACAAGGAGTGTGTATGTATACTGTGACAAGGGATGTGTATATATACTGTGACAAGGGGTGTGTATGTATACTGTGACAAGGGATGTGTATGTATATTGTGACAAGGCATGTGTATGTATACTGTGACAAGGGATGTGTATGTATACTGTGACAAGGGATGTGTATGTATACTGTGACAAGGGGTGTGTATGTATATTGTGACAAGGGGTGTGTATGTATATTGTGACAAGGGGTGTGTATGTATACTGCGACAAGGCATGTGTATGTATATTGTGACAAGGGGTGTGTATGTGTACTGTGACAAGGCATGTGTATGTATATTGTGACAAGGGGTGTGTATGTATATTGTGACAAGGGGTGTGTATGTATACTGAGACAAGGGGTGTGTATGTATACTGTGACAAGGCATGTGTATGTATACTGTGACAAGTGGTGTGTATGTATATTGTGACAAGGGTTTGTATGTATATTGTGACAAGGCATGTGTATGTATTCTGTGACAAGGGGTTTGTATGTATACTGTGACAAGGGGTGTGTATGTATATTGTGACAAGGGTTTGTATGTATATTGTGACAAGGCATGTGTATGTATACTGTGACAAGGGGTGTGTATGTATACTGTGACACGGGGTGTGATTGTATATTGTGACAAGTGATGTGTATGTATACTGTGACAAGGGATGTGTATGTGTATTGTGACAAGGCATGTGTATGTATACCGTGACAATGCATGTGTATGTATACCGTGACAATGGTTGTGTATGTATATTGTGACACGGGGTGTGTTTGTGTACTGTGGCAAGGCATGTGTATGTATACTGTCACAAGGGATGTGTATGTATATTGTGACAAGGGGTGTGTATGTATATTGTGACAAGGGGTGTGTATGTATACTGTGACAAGGCATGTGTATGTATACTGAGACAAGGGGTGTGTATGTATATTGTAACAAGGGGTGTGTATGTATACTGTGACAAGAGATGTGTATGTATATTGTGACAAGGGGTGTGTATGTATATTGTGACAAGGCATGTGTATGTATACTGTGACAAGGGGTGTGTATGTATACTGTGACAAGAGATGTGTATGTATATTGAGACAAGGGGTGTGTATGTATACTGTGAAAAGGCATGTGTATGTATACTGTGACAAGGGGTGTGTATGTATACTGTGACAAGGGGTGTGTATGTATACTGTGACAAGGGGTGTGTATGTATACTGTGACAAGTGGTGTGTATGTATACTGTGACAAGGGGTATGTATGTATACTGTGATAAGGGGTGTGTATGTATACTGTGACAAGGCATGTGTATGTATATTGTGACAAGGCATGTGTATGTATACTGAGACAAGGGGTGTGAATGTATACTGTGAGAAGGGGTGTGTATTTATACTGTGACAAGGCATGTGTATGTATATTGTGACAAGGGGTGTGTATGTATACTGTGACAAGTGGTGTGTATGTATACTGTGACAAGGGGTGTGTATGTATATTGTGACAAGGGTTTGTATGTATATTGTGACAAGGCATGTGTATGTATACTGTGACAAGGGGTGTGTATGTATATTGTGACAAAGGGTGTGTATGCTTACTGTGACAAGGGATGTGTATGTATATTGTGACAAGGCATGTGTATGTATACTGTGACAAGGGATGTATATGTATATTGTGACAAGGGGTGTGTATGTATACTGAGACAAGGGGTGTGTATGTATACTGTGACAAGGCATGTGTATGTATACTGTGACAAGGGATGTGTATGTATATTGTGACAAGGGGTGTGTATGTATATTGTGACAAGGGGTTTGTATGTATACTGTGACAAGGGATGTGTATGTATATTGTGACAAGGGGTGTGAATGTATATTGTGACAAGGGGTTTGTATGTATACTGTGACAAGGAGTGTGTATGTATACTGTGACAAGGGATGTGTATGTATACTGTGACAAGGGGTTTGTATGTATACTGTGACAAGGGGTGTGTATGTATACTGTGACAAGGGATGTGTATGTATACTGTGACAAGGGTTTGTATGTATACTGTGACAAGGGGTGTGTATGTATATTGTGACAAGGGGTGTTTATTATATTGTGACAAGGGGTGTGTATGTAAACTGTGACAAGGGATGTGTATGTATACTGTGATAAGGGGTGTGTATGTATACTGTGACAAGGCATGTGTATGTATATTGTGACAAGGCATGTGTATGTATACTGTGACAAGGGGTGTGTATGTAAATTGTGACAAGGGGTGTGTATGTATACTGAGACAAGAGGTGTGTATGTATACTGTGAGAAGTGGTGTGTATGTATACTGTGATAAGGGATGTGTATGTATACTGAGACAAGGGGTGTGTATGTATATTGTGACAAGGGGTGTGTATGTATATTGTGACAAGGCATGTGTATGTATATTGCGACAAGGCATGTGTATGTATACCGTGACAATGTATGTGTATGTATACCGTGACAAGGGTTGTGTATGTATATTGTGACACGGGGTGTGTTTGTATACTGTGACAAGGCATGTGTATGTATACTGTGACAAGGGATGTGTATGTATATTGTGACAAGGTGTGTGTATGTATATTGTGACAAGGGGTGTGTATGTATACTGTGACAAGGGGTGTGTATGTATACTGTGACAAGGGGTGTGTATGTATACTGTGACAAGGCATGTGTATGTATACTGAGACAAGGGGTGTGTATGTATATTGTAACAAGGGGTGTGTATGTATACTGTGACAAGGGGTGTGTATGTATATTGTGACAAGGCATGTGTATGTATACTGTGACAAGGCATGTGTATGTATACTGAGACAAGGGGTGTGTATGTATATTGTAACAAGGGGTGTGTATGTATACTGTGACAAGGGGTGTGTATGTATATTGTGACAAGGCATGTGTATGTATATTGTGACAAGGGTTTGTATGTATATTGTGACAAGGGGTGTGTATGTATATTGTGACAAGGGTTTGTATTTATATTGTGACAAGGCATGTGTATGTATACTGTGACAAGGGGTGTGTATGTATACTGTGACACGGGGTTTGTTTGTATATTGTGACAAGGGATGTGTATGTATATTGTGACAAGGGGTGTGTATGTATACCGTGACAAGGGTTGTGTATGTATATTGTGACACGGGGTGTGTTTGTATACTGTGACAAGGCATGTGTATGTATATTGTGACAAGGGGTGTGTATGTATACTGTGACAAGGGGTGTGTATGTATACTGTGACAAGGGGTGTGTATGTATACTTTGACAAGGAGTGTGTATGTATACTGTGACAAGGGATGTGTATATATACTGTGACAAGGGGTGTGTATGTATACTGTGACAAGGGATGTGTATGTATATTGTGACAAGGCATGTGTATGTATACTGTGACAAGGGATGTGTATGTATACTGTGACAAGGGATGTGTATGTATACTGTGACAAGGGGTGTGTATGTATATTGTGACAAGGGGTGTGTATGTATATTGTGACAAGGGGTGTGTATGTATACTGCGACAAGGCATGTGTATGTATATTGTGACAAGGGGTGTGTATGTGTACTGTGACAAGGTATGTGTATGTATATTGTGACAAGGGGTGTGTATGTATATTGTGACAAGGGGTGTGTATGTATACTGAGACAAGGGGTGTGTATGTATACTGTGACAAGGCATGTGTATGTATACTGTGACAAGTGGTGTGTATGTATATTGTGACAAGGGTTTGTATGTATATTGTGACAAGGCATGTGTATGTATTCTGTGACAAGGGGTTTGTATGTATACTGTGACAAGGGGTGTGTATATGTATATTGTGACAAGGGTTTGTATGTATATTGTGACAAGGCATGTGTATGTATACTGTGACAAGGGGTGTGTATGTATACTGTGACACGGGTGTGATTGTATATTGTGACAAGTGATGTGTATGTATACTGTGACAAGGGATGTGTATGTATATTGTGACAAGGCATGTGTATGTATACCGTGACAATGCATGTGTATGTATACCGTGACAAGGGTTGTGTATGTATATTGTGACACGGGGTGTGTTTGTGTACTGTGACAAGGCATGTGTATGTATACTGTGACAAGGGATGTGTATGTATATTGTGACAAGGGGTGTGTATGTATATTGTGACAAGGGGTGTGTATATATACTGTGACAAGGCATGTGTATGTATACTGAGACAAGGGGTGTGTATGTATATTGTAACAAGGGGTGTGTATGTATATTGTGACATGGCCTGTTTATGTATATTGTGACAAGGGGTGTGTATGTATACTGTGACAAGGGTTGTGTATGTATACTGTGACAAGGGGTGTGTATGTATATTGTGACAAGGGTTTGTATGTATATTGTGACAAGGCATGTGTATGTATACTGTGACAATGGGTGTGTATGTATATTGTGACAATGGGTGTGTATGTATACTGTGACAAGGGATGTGTATGTATATTGTGACAAGGCATGTGTATGTATACTGTGACAAGGGATGTGTATGTATATTGTGACAAGGGGTATGTATGTATACTGTGATAAGGGGTGTATATGTATACTTTGACAAGGAGTGTGTATGTATACTTTGACAAGGGGTGTGTATGTATATTGTGACAAGGCATGTGTATGTATATTGTGACAAGGCGTGTGTATGTATACTGTGACAAGGGGTGTGTATGTATACTGAGACAAGGGGTGTGTATGTATACTGTGACAAGGGATGTGTATGTATATTTTGACAAGGCATGTGTATGTATACTGTGACAAGGGATGTGTATGTATACTGTGACAAGGGGTGTGTATGTATATTGTGACAAGGCATGTGTATGTATACTGTGACAAGGGGTGTGTATGTATACTGAGACAAGGCATGTGTATGTATATTGTGACAAGATGTGTGTATGTATACTGTGACAAGGGGTGTGTATGTATACTGAGACAAGGGGTGTGTATGTATACTGTGACAAGGCATGTGTATGTATACTGTGACAAGGGGTGTGTATGTATACTGTGAGAAGGGGTGTGTATGTATACTGTGATAATGGATGTGTATGTATACTGAGGCAAGGGGTGTCTATGTATATTGTGACAAGGGGTGTGTATGTATATTGTGACAAGGCATGTGTATGTATATTGTGACATGGGGTGTGTATGTATACTGTGACAAGGGGTGTGTATGTATACTGTGACAAGGGGTGTGTATGTATATTGTGACAAGGGTTTGTATGTATATTGTGACAAGGCATGTGTATGTATACTGTGACAAGGGGTGTGTATGTATACTGTGACAAGGGGTGTGTATGTATATTGTGACAAGGGTTTGTATGTATATTGTGACAAGGCATGTGTATGTATACTGTGACAAGGGGTGTGTATGTATACTGTGACACGGGGTGTGTTTGTATATTGTGACAAGGGATGTGTATGTATACTGTGACAAGGGATGTGTATGTATATTGTGACAAGGCATGTGTATGTATACCGTGACAATGCATGTGTATGTATACCATGACAAGGGTTGTGTATGTATATTGTGACACGGGGTGTGTTTGTATACTGTGACAAGGCATGTGTATGTATACTGTGACAAGGGATGTGTTTGTATATTGTGACAAGGGGTCTGTATGTATATTGTGACATGGGCCGTGTATGTATACTGTGACAAGGGGTGTGTATGTATACTGTGACAAGGGGTGTGTATGTATACTGTGACAAGGGGTGTGTATGTATACTGTGACAAGGCATGTGTATGTATATTGTGACAAGGCATGTGTATGTATACTGTGACAAGGGGTGTGTATGTATATTGTGACAAGCGGTGTGTATGTATACTGTGACAAGGGGTGTGTATGTATACTGGGACAAGGGGTGTGTATGTATATTGTGACAAGGGTTTGTATGTATATTGTGACAAGGGGTGTGTATGTATACTGTGACAAGGGGTGTGTATGTATACTGTGACACGGGGTTTGTTTGTATATTGTGACAAGGGATGTGTATGTATATTGTGACAAGGGGTGTGTATGTATACCGTGACAAGGGTTGTGTATGTATATTGTGACACGGGGTGTGTTTGTATACTGTGACAAGGCATGTGTATGTATATTGTGACAAGGGGTGTGTATGTATACTGTGACAAGGGGTGTGTATGTATACTGTGACAAGGGGTGTGTATGTTTTGACAAGGCATGTGTATGTATATTGTGACAAGGGGTGTGTATGTATACTGTGACAAGGGGTGTGTATGTATACTGTGACAAGGGGTGTGTATGTATATTGTGACAAGGCTTGTATGTATACTGTGACAAGGGGTGTTGTATACTGTGACAAGGGGTGTGTATGTATACTGTGACAAGGGGTGTGTATTTATATTGTGACAAGGGTTTGTATGTATATTGTGACAAGGCATGTGTATGTATACTGTGACAAGGGTTTGTATGTATATTGTGACAAGGCATGTGTATGTATACTGTGACAAGGGGTGTGTATGTATACTGTGACAAGGGTTTGTATGTATATTGTGACAAGGCATGTGTATGTATACTGTGACAAGGGGTGTGTATGTATACTGTGACACGGGGTGTGTTTGTATATTGTGACAAGGGATGTGTATGTATATTGTAACAAGGCATGTGTATGTATACCGTGACAATGCATGTGTATGTATACCGTGACAAGGGTTGTGTATGTATATTGTGACACGGGGTGTGTTTGTATACTGTGACAAGGAATGTGTATGTATATTGTGACAAGGGATGTGTTTTTATAATGTGACAAGTGTTTGTATGTATACTGTGACAAGGCATGTGTATGTATACTGTGACAAGGGATGTGTATGTATACTGTGACAAGGGATATACATGTATATTGTGACAAGGGATGTCCATGTATACTGTGACAAGGGATGACTATATATGACTGTATAATGGAGTTGCTCACTAACACAGGGTTGACTGCATAATGGAGTTGCCCACTAATACAGGTTTGACTGTATAATGGAGGTGCCCACTAATACAGGTTTGACTGTATAATGGAGGTGCCAACTAACACAGATTTGACTGTATTATGGAGGTGCCTATTAACAAATATTTGACTGTATAATAGAGGTGACCACTAACACAGGTGTGACTGCATAATGGAGTTGCCCACTAATACAGGTTTGACTGTATAATGGAGGTGCCCACTAATACAGGTTTGACTGTATAATGGAGGTGCCAACTAACACTGATTTGACTGTATAATGGAGGTGCCCACTAATACTGGTTGGTCTGTATAATGGAGGTGCGAACTAACACATATTTGACTGTATAATAGAGGTGCCCACTAACACAGGTTTGTATATATAATAGAGGTGCCCACTAACACAGGTTTGACTATAACAGAGGTGCCCACTAACACAGGTTTGACTATAATAGAGGTGCCCACTAATACTGGTTGGTCTGTATAATGGAGGTGCCAACTAACACATATTTGACTGTATTATAGAGGTGCATATTAACAAATATTTGACTGTATAATAGAGGTGACCACAAACACAGGTGTGACTATAATAGAAGTGCCCACTAACACATATTTGACTGTATAATAGAGGTGCCTATTAACAAAAATTTGACTGTATAATGGAGGTGCCCACTAATACTGGTTGGTCTGTATAATGGAGGTGCGAACTAACACATATTTGACTGTATAATAGAGGTGCCCACTAACACAGGTTTGTATATATAATAGAGGTGCCCACTAACACAGGTTTGACTATAACAGAGGTGCCCACTAACACAGGTTTGACTATAATAGAGGTGCCCACTAATACTGGTTGGTCTGTATAATGGAGGTGCCATCTAACACATATTTGACTGTATTATAGAGGTGCATATTAACAAATATTTGACTTTATAATAGAGGTGACCACAAACACAGGTGTGACTATAATAGAAGTGCCCACTAACACATATTTGACTGTATAATAGAGGTGCCTATTAACAAAAATTTGACTGTATAATAGAGGTGACCACTAACACAGCTGTGACTATAATAGAAGTGCCCACTAACACAGATTTGACTGTATAATAGAGGTGCCCACTAATACATGTTTGACTGTATAATAGAGGTGCCCACTAATACATGTTTGACTGTATAATAGAGGTGCCCACTAATACATGTTTGACTGTATAATAGAGGTGCCCACTAATACATGTTTGACTGTATAATAGAGGTGCCCACTAATACATGTTTGACTGTATAATAGAGGTGCCCACTAATACATGTTTGACTGTATAATAGAGGTGCCCACTAATACATGTTTGACTGTATAATAGAGGTGCCCACTAATACATGTTTGACTGTATAATAGAGGTGCCCACTAATACATGTTTGACTGTATAATAGAGGTGCCCACTAATACATGTTTGACTGTATAATAGAGGTGCCCAATAACATTGATGTGACTGTATAATAGAGGTGCCCAATAACATTGATGTGACTGTATAATAGAGGTACCCAATAACATTGATGTGACTGTATAATAGAGGTACCCAATAACATTGATGTGACTGTATAATAGAGGTGCCCAATAACATTGATGTGACTGTATAATAGAGGTACCCAATAACATTGATGTGACTGTATAATAGAGGTGCCCAATAACATTGATGTGACTGTATAATAGAGGTACCCAATAACATAGATGTGACTGTATAATAGAGGTACCCAATAACATAGATGTGACTGTATAATAGAGGTACCAAATAACATTGATGTGACTGTATAATAGAAGTGCCCACTAACACAGGTTTTACTGTATAATTGACGTGCCCACTAACACAGGTTTTACTGTATAATTGACGTGCCCACTAACACAGGTTTTACTGTATAATTGACGTGCCCACTAACACAGGTTTTACTGTATAATTGACGTGCCCACTAACACAGGTTTTACTGTATAATTGACGTGCCCACTAACACAGGTTTTACTGTATAATTGACGTGCCCACTAACACAGGTTTTACTGTATAATTGACGTGCCCACTAACACAGGTTTTACTGTATAATTGACGTGCCCACTAACACAGGTTTTACTGTATAATTGACGTGCCCACTAACACAGGTTTTACTGTATAATTGACGTGCCCACTAACACAGGTTTTACTGTATAATTGACGTGCCCACTAACACAGGTTTTACTGTATAATTGACGTGCCCACTAACACAGGTTTTACTGTATAATTGACGTGCCCACTAACACCTTTTTGACTATTTATTCATAACCCCGAATTATGTTCCTAATAAAATCTTTGACTTGAGACTTGAAACAGTTTAAAGACATTATTTACTAAAGTAGAGTCGTTTCAATCTCCATTTCGTGTCTTGTTCGAGGGCCGTGGTTACGGTCGTTAACTTTAAATCACTGGCAACTCACCACTGTAGTGGCTACGGTCGTTAACTTTAAATCACTGGCAACTCACCACTGTAGTGGCTACGGTCGTTAACTTTAAATCACTGGCAACTCACCACTGTAGTGGCTACGGTCGTTAACTT
>JABXNX010000311.1:0-18575 GCA_014843695.1 Archivesica marissinica | reverse complement strand
ATCCCTGTGAACAATACAGACGCACCGAATCCCTGTGAGCAATACTGACGCACCGAATTCCTGTGAACAATACAGATACACCGAATCCCTGTGAACAATACTGACGCACCAAATCCCTGTGAACAATACAGACACACCAAATCCCTGTGAACAATACAGACGTACCAAATCCCTGTGAACAATACCGACGCACCGAATCACTGTGAACAATACTGACACACCAAATCCCTGTGAACAATACAGACACACCAAATCCCTGTGAACAATACAGACGCACCGAATCCCTGTGAGCAATACTGACGCACCGAATTCCTGTGAACAATACAGATACACCGAATCCCTGTGAACAATACTGACGCACCAAATCCCTGTGAACAATACAGACACACCAAATCCCTGTGAACAATACAGACACACCGAATCCTGTGAACAATACTGACGTACCAAATCCCTGTGAACAATACTGACGTACCAAATCCCTGTGAACAATACCGACGTACCGAATCACTGTGAACAATACTGACACACCAAATCCCTGTGAACAATACAGACACACCAAATCCCTGTGAACAATACAGACGCACTGAATCCCTGTGAGCAATACTGACGCACCGAATTCCTGTGAACAATACAGATACACCGAATCCCTGTGAACAATACTGACGCACCGAATCCCTGTGAACAATACTGACACACCGAATCCCTGTGAACAATACTGATGCACCGAATCCCTGTGAATAATACAGACGCACCAAATCCCAGTGAACAATACTGACACACCGAATCCCTGTGAACAATACTGATGCACCGAATCCCTGTGAATAATACAGACACACCAAATCCCAGTGAACAATACTAATGCACCAAATCCATGTGAACAATACTGACACACCAAATCCCTGTGAACAATACAGACGCACCAAATCCCTGTGAACGATACAGATGCACAAAATCACTGTGAACAATACTGATACACCAAATCCCTGTGAACAATACAGATGCACCGAATCCCTGTGAGCAATACTGATGCACCGAATTCCTGTGAACAATACTGACGCACCGAATCCCTGTGAACAATACTGATGCACCGAATCCCTGTGAACAATACTGATGCACCGAATCCCTGTGAACAATACTGATGCACCGAATCCCTGTGAACAATACAGATGCACCAAATCCCTGTGAACAATACAGATGCACCAAATCCCTGTGAACAATACTGAAACACCGAATCCCTGTGAACAATACAGATGCACCGAATCCCTGTGAACAATACAGATGCACCGAATCCCTGTGAACAATACTGACGTACCGAATCCCTGTGAACAATACTGATGCACCGAATCACTGTGAACAATACTGATGCACCGAATCCCCTGTGAATAATACAGACGCACCAAATCCCAGTGAACAATACTTTTGCACCGAATCCCTGTGAACAATACAGACGCACCAAATCCCAGTGAACAATACTGATGCACCAAATCCCTGTGAACAATACAGACGCACCAAATCCCAGTGAATAATACTGATGCACCGAATCCCTGTGAACAATACTGATGCACCGAATCCCTGTGAACAATACTGACGTACCGAATCCCTGTGAACAATACTGATGCACCGAATCCCTGTGAACAATACTGATGCACCGAATCCCTGTGAACAATACTGATGTACCGAATACCTGTGAACTATACAGACGCACCGAATCCCTGTGAACAATACAGACACACCAAATCCCTGTGAACAATACAGAGGCACCAAATCCCTGTGAACAATACAGATGCACCGAATCCCTGTGAACAATACTGATGCACCGAATCCCTGTGAACAATACAGACGCACCGAATCCTTGTGAACAATACAGACGCACCAAATCCCTGTGAACAATACAGACGCACCGAATCCCTGTGAGAAATACTGACGCACCGAATTCCTGTGAACAATACTGATACACCGAATCCCTGTGAACAATACTGACGCACCAAATCCCTGTGAACAATACAGACACACTAAATCCGTGTTGTTGTGTGTGTGTTTGTTGTGTTGTTGTGTGGGTTGTGTGGTTGTGTGTGTCTGTGAACAATACAGATGCACCGAATCCTGTGAACAATACTGATGTACCGAATCCCTGTGAACAATACTGACGTACGAATCCCTGTGAACAATACTGATGCACCGAATCCCTGTGAATAATACTGATGCACAGAATCCCTGTGAACAATACTGATGCACCGAATCCCTGTGAACAATACAGATGCACCGAATCCTGTGAACAATACTGATGCACCGAATCCCTGTGAACAATACAGACGCACCAAATCCCTGTGAACAATACAGATGCACCAAATCCCTGTGAACAATACTGAAACACCGAATCCCTGTGAACAATACAGATGCACCGAATCCCTGTGAACAATACAGATGCACCGAATCCCTGTGAATAATACAGACGCACCAAATCCCAGTGAACAATACTTTTGCACCGAATCCCTGTGAACAATACAGACGCACCAAATCCCAGTGAACAATACTGATGCACCAAATCCCTGTGAACAATACTGATGCACCGAATCCCTGTGAACAATACTGACGTACCGAATCCCTGTGAACAATACTGATGCACCGAATCCCTGTGAACAATACAGACGCACCAAATCCCTGTGAACAATACAGACACACCGAATCCTGTGAACAATACTGACGTACCAAATCCCTGTGAACAATACTGACGTACCAAATCCCTGTGAACAATACCGACGCACCGAATCACTGTGAACAATACTGACACACCAAATCCTTGTGAACAATACAGACGCACCGAATCCCTGTGAACAATACTGACACACCAAATCCTTGTGAACAATACAGACACACCAAATCCCTGTGAACAATACAGACGCACCGAATCCCTGTGAGCAATACTGACGCACCGAATTCCTGTGAACAATACAGATACACCGAATCCCTGTGAACAATACTGACGCACCAAATCCCTGTGAACAATACAGACACACCAAATCCCTGTGAACAATACTGACGTACCAAATCCCTGTGAACAATACTGACGTACCAAATCCCTGTGAACAATACCGACGCACCGAATCACTGTGAACAATACTGACACACCAAATCCCTGTGAACAATACAGACACACCAAATCCCTGTGAACAATACAGACGCACTGAATCCCTGTGAGCAATACTGACGCACCGAATTCCTGTGAACAATACAGATACACCGAATCCCTGTGAACAATACTGACGCACCGAATCCCTGTGAACAATACTGACACACCGAATCCCTGTGAACAATACTGATGCACCGAATCCCTGTGAATAATACAGACGCACCAAATCCCAGTGAACAATACTGACACACCGAATCCCTGTGAACAATACTGATGCACCGAATCCCTGTGAATAATACAGACACACCAAATCCCAGTGAACAATACTAATGCACCAAATCCATGTGAACAATACTGACACACCAAATCCCTGTGAACAATACAGACACACCAAATCCCTGTGAACGATACAGACGCACCAAATCACTGTGAACAAAACTGATACACCAAATCCCTGTGAACAATACAGATGCACCGAATCCCTGTGAGCAATACTGATGCACCGAATTCCTGTGAACAATACTGACGCACCGAATCCCTGTGAACAATACTGACGCACCGAATCCCTGTGAACAATACTGATGCACCGAATCCCTGTGAACAATACTGATGCACCGAATCCCTGTGAACAATACTGATGCACCGAATCCCTGTGAACAATACTGATGCACCGAATCCCTGTGAACAATACAGACGCACCAAATCCCTGTGAACAATACAGATGCACCAAATCCCTGTGAACAATACTGAAACACCGAATCCCTGTGAACAATACAGATGCACCGAATCCCTGTGAACAATACAGATGCACCGAATCCCTGTGAATAATACAGACGCACCAAATCCCAGTGAACAATACTTTTGCACCGAATCCCTGTGAACAATACAGACGCACCAAATCCCAGTGAACAATACTGATGCACCAAATCCCTGTGAACAATACAGACGCACCAAATCCCAGTGAATAATACTGATGCACCGAATCCCTGTGAACAATACTGATGCACCGAATCCCTGTGAACAATACTGACGTACCGAATCCCTGTGAACAATACTGATGCACCGAATCCCTGTGAACAATACTGATGCACCGAATCCCTGTGAACAATACAGACACACCGAATCCTGTGAACAATACTGACGTACCAAATCCCTGTGAACAATACTGACGTACCAAATCCCTGTGAACAATACTGACACACCAAATCCTTGTGAACAATACAGACGCACCGAATCCCTGTGAACAATACTGACACACCAAATCCTTGTGAACAATACAGACACACCAAATCCCTGTGAACAATACAGACGCACCGAATCCCTGTGAGCAATACTGACGCACCGAATTCCTGTGAACAATACAGATACACCGAATCCCTGTGAACAATACTGACGCACCAAATCCCTGTGAACAATACAGACACACCAAATCCCTGTGAACAATACAGACGTACCAAATCCCTGTGAACAATACCGACGCACCGAATCACTGTGAACAATACTGACACACCAAATCCCTGTGAACAATACAGACACACCAAATCCCTGTGAACAATACAGACGCACCGAATCCCTGTGAGCAATACTGACGCACCGAATTCCTGTGAACAATACAGATACACCGAATCCCTGTGAACAATACTGACGCACCGAATCCCTGTGAACAATACTGACACACCGAATCCCTGTGAACAATACTGATGCACCGAATCCCTGTGAATAATACAGACGCACCAAATCCCAGTGAACAATACTGACACACCGAATCCCTGTGAACAATACTGATGCACCGAATCCCTGTGAATAATACAGACACACCAAATCCCAGTGAACAATACTAATGCACCAAATCCATGTGAACAATACTGACACACCAAATCCCTGTGAACAATACTGACACACCAAATCCCTGTGAACAATACAGACACACCAAATCCCTGTGAACGATACAGACGCACCAAATCCCTGTGAACAAAACTGATACACCAAATCCCTGTGAACAATACAGACACACCGAATCCTGTGAACAATACTGACGTACCAAATCCCGGTGAACAATACAGACACACTAAATCCCTGTGAACAATACAGACGCACCAAATCCCTGTGAACAATACTGATACACCAAATCCCTATGAACAATACAGATGCACCGAATCCCTGTGAACAATACTGACGCACCGAATCCCTGTGAACAATACTGATGCACCGAATCCCTGTGAACAATACTGACGTACCGAATCCCTGTGAACAATACTGATGCACCGAATCCCTGTGAACAATACTGATGCACCGAATCCCTGTGAATAATACAGACGCACCAAATCCCAGTGAACAATACTGATGCACCGAATCCCTGTGAACAATACAGACGCACCAAATCCCTGTGAACAATACTGATGCACTGAATCCCTGTGAACAATACAGACACACCGAATCCCTGTGAACAATACAGACACACCAAATCCCTGTGAACAATACAGACACACCAAATCCCTGTGAACAATACAAACGCACCAAATCCCTGTGAACAATACTGATACACCAAATCCCTGTGAACAATACTGACACACCAAATCCCTGTGAACAATACAGACACACTAAATCCCTGTGAACAATACAGACGCACCAAATCCCTGTGAACGATACTGATACACCAAATCCCTGTGAACAATACAGACGCACCGAATCCCTGTGAACAATACTGACGCACCGAATCCCTGTGAACAATACTGATGCACCGAATCCCTGTGAGCAATACTGACATACCGAATCCCTGTGAACAATACTGATGCACCGAATCCCTGTGAACAATACTGATGCACCGAATCCCTGTGAATAATACAGACGCACCAAATCCCAGTGAACAATACAGACACACCAAATCCCTGTGAACAATACTGAAACACCGAATCCCTGTGAATAATACAGACACACCAAATCCCAGTGAACAATACTGATGCACCGAATCCCTGTGAACAATACAGACGCACCAAATCCCAGTGAACAATACTGATGCACCAAATCCCTGTGAACAATACTGATGCACAGAATCCCTGTGAACAATACAGACGCACCGAATCCCTGTGAGCAATACTGACGCACCGAATTCCTGTGAACAATACAGATACACCGAATCCCTGTGAACAATACTGACGCACCGAATCCCTGTGAACAATACTGACACACCGAATCCCTGTGAACAATACTGATGCACCGAATCCCTGTGAATAATACAGACGCACCAAATCCCAGTGAACAATACTGACACACCGAATCCCTGTGAACAATACTGATGCACCGAATCCCTGTGAATAATACAGACACACCAAATCCCAGTGAACAATACTAATGCACCAAATCCATGTGAACAATACTGACACACCAAATCCCTGTGAACAATACTGACACACCAAATCCCTGTGAACAATACAGACACACCAAATCCCTGTGAACGATACAGACGCACCAAATCCCTGTGAACAAAACTGATACACCAAATCCCTGTGAACAATACAGACGCACCGAATCCCTGTGAGCAATACTGATGCACCGAATTCCTGTGAACAATACTGACGCACCGAATCCCTGTGAACAATACTGACGCACCGAATCCCTGTGAACAATACTGATGCACCGAATCCCTGTGAACAATACTGATGCACCGAATCCCTGTGAACAATACTGATGCACCGAATCCCTGTGAACAATACTGATGCACCGAATCCCTGTGAACAATACAGATGCACCAAATCCCTGTGAACAATACTGATGCACCGAATCCCTGTGAACAATACTGATGCACCGAATCCCTGTGAACAATACAGATGCACCGAATCCCTGTGAACAATACTGATGCACCGAATCCCTGTGAACAATACTTTTGCACCGAATCCCTGTGAACAATACTGATGCACCGAATCCCTGTGAATAATACAGACACACCAAATCCCAGTGAACAATACTAATGCACCAAATCCCTGTGAACAATACAGACACACCAAATCCCTGTGAACGATACAGACGCACCAAATCCCTGTGAACAAAACTGATACACCAAATCCCTGTGAACAATACAGACGCACCGAATCCCTGTGAGCAATACTGATGCACCGAATTCCTGTGAACAATACTGATGCACCGAATCCCTGTGAACAATACAGAGTTCCCACGGCAGTCAAAAACACTGATAAGATCTTATCTTGGTAGCCATTTTGTCTGGCAAGTTTTATTAACTGCAATTTCATGATTTTACTAGTAATTCTTTAATTGCAATAACTTTATTAATATTGGTTTCTTAATATAAAATTTGGTATGATTTTAAAGGTATTAAATTGTACTTTTTAAATATTAATTTATTTTTTGACAGTGATGTATGGATTATAAATTATAAGAACTTAACTTGCACCTATTTTTGAAAGTCTATTTTCACAGTTGAAATATTAATATACAGGTAAATTATTATGTATTCGTTATTGATATGAAATTTGTGAAATGATACAAAAAATATGTCCATTAAGAGCTTTCCAACAATGTATGAACCATGGTGATGGGATGAAAAATAAATATTTTATGAAGAAAACAAAATTATATTATATATAATATCTGATCAACTTTGCCATTCAAAATGGCAGCCACAGTAGGAATGATGACGTCACACGGGAACTATGTATACTGACGCACCGAATCCCTGTGAACAATACTGATGCACCGAATCCCTGTGAACAATACTGATGCACCGAATCCCTGTGAACAATACTGATGCACCGAATCCCTGTGAACAATACTGATGCACCGAATCCCTGTGAACAATACAGACGCACCAAATCCCTGTGAACAATACAGATGCACCAAATCCCTGTGAACAATACTGAAACACCGAATCCCTGTGAACAATACAGATACACCGAATCCCTGTGAACAATACAGATGCACCGAATCCCTGTGAACAATACTGACGTACCGAATCCCTGTGAACAATACTGATGCACCGAATCCCTGTGAATAATACAGACGCACAAAATCCCAGTGAACAATACTGATGCACCGAATCCCTGTGAACAATACTGATACACCAAATCCCTGTGAACAATACTGACGCACCAAATCCCTGTGAACAATACAGACGCACCAAATCCCTGTGAACAATACTGACACACCAAATCCCTGTGAACAATACAGACGCACCAAATCCCTGTGAACAATACTGATGCACCGAATCCCTGTGAACAATACTGACGCACCGAATCCCTGTGAACAATACTGATGCACCGAATCCCTGTGAACAATACTGACGCACCGAATCCCTGTGAACAATACAGACGCACCAAATCCCTGTGAACAATACAGACGCACCGAATCCCTGTGAACAATACTGACGCACCAAATCCCTGTGAACAATACTGATGCACCAAATCCCTGTGAACAATACAGACGCACCAAATCCCTGTGAACAATACTGATACACCAAATCCCTGTGAACAATACAGATGCACCGAATCCCTGTGAACAATACTGACGCACCGAATCCCTGTGAACAATACTGATACACCGAATCCCTGTGAACAATACTGATGCACCGAATCCCTGTGAACAATACTGATGCACCGAATCCCTGTGAACAATACTGACGCACCGAATCCCTGTGAACAATACAGACGCACCGAATCCCTGTGAACAATACAGACGCACCAAATCCCTGTGAACAATACAGACGCACCGAATCCCTGTGAACAATACAGACGCACCGAATCCCTGTGAACAATACTGACGCACCGAATCCCTGTGAACAATACAGATGCACCGAATCCCTGTGAACAATACAGATGCACCGAATCCCTGTGAACAATACTGATACACCAAATCCCTGTGAACAATACTGATGCACCGAATCCCTGTGAACAATACTGATGCACCGAATCCCTGTGAACAATACAGACACACCAAATCCCTGTGAACAATACAGACACACCAAATCCCTGTGAACAATACAGACGCACCAAATCCCTGTGAACAATACTGATGCACCAAATCCCTGTGAACAATACTGACACACCAAATCCCTGTGAACAATACTGACACACCGAATCCCTGTGAACAATACTGATGCACCGAATCCCTGTGAACAATACTGACGTACCGAATCCCTGTGAACAATACTGATGCACCGAATCCCTGTGAACAATACTGATGCACCGAATCCCTGTGAACAATACTGACGCACCGAATCCCTGTGAACAATACTGATGCACCGAATCCCTGTGAGCAATACTGACATACCGAATCCCTGTGAACAATACTGATGCACCGAATCCCTGTGAACAATACTGATGCACCGAATCCCTGTGAATAATACAGACGCACCAAATCCCAGTGAACAATACAGACACACCAAATCCCTGTGAACAATACTGAAACACCGAATCCCTGTGAATAATACAGACACACCAAATCCCAGTGAACAATACTGATGCACCGAATCCCTGTGAACAATACAGACGCACCAAATCCCAGTGAACAATACTGATGCACCAAATCCCTGTGAACAATACTGATGCACAGAATCCCTGTGAACAATACAGACGCACCGAATCCCTGTGAGCAATACTGACGCACCGAATTCCTGTGAACAATACAGATACACCGAATCCCTGTGAACAATACTGACGCACCGAATCCCTGTGAACAATACTGACACACCGAATCCCTGTGAACAATACTGATGCACCGAATCCCTGTGAATAATACAGACGCACCAAATCCCAGTGAACAATACTGACACACCGAATCCCTGTGAACAATACTGATGCACCGAATCCCTGTGAATAATACAGACACACCAAATCCCAGTGAACAATACTAATGCACCAAATCCATGTGAACAATACTGACACACCAAATCCCTGTGAACAATACTGACACACCAAATCCCTGTGAACAATACAGACACACCAAATCCCTGTGAACGATACAGACGCACCAAATCCCTGTGAACAAAACTGATACACCAAATCCCTGTGAACAATACAGACGCACCGAATCCCTGTGAGCAATACTGATGCACCGAATTCCTGTGAACAATACTGACGCACCGAATCCCTGTGAACAATACTGACGCACCGAATCCCTGTGAACAATACTGATGCACCGAATCCCTGTGAACAATACTGATGCACCGAATCCCTGTGAACAATACTGATGCACCGAATCCCTGTGAACAATACTGATGCACCAAATCCCTGTGAACAATACAGATGCACCAAATCCCTGTGAACAATACTGAAACACCGAATCCCTGTGAACAATACAGATGCACCGAATCCCTGTGAACAATACAGATGCACCGAATCCCTGTGAACAATACTGATGCACCAAATCCCAGTGAACAATACTTTTGCACCGAATCCCTGTGAACAATACTGATGCACCGAATCCCTGTGAATAATACAGACACACCAAATCCCAGTGAACAATACTAATGCACCAAATCCATGTGAACAATACTGACACACCAAATCCCTGTGAACAATACAGACACACCAAATCCCTGTGAACGATACAGACGCACCAAATCCCTGTGAACAAAACTGATACACCAAATCCCTGTGAACAATACAGACGCACCGAATCCCTGTGAGCAATACTGATGCACCGAATTCCTGTGAACAATACTGATGCACCGAATCCCTGTGAACAATACAGAGTTCCCACGGCAGTCAAAAACACTGATAAGATCTTATCTTGGTAGCCATTTTGTCTGGCAAGTTTTATTAACTGCAATTTCATGATTTTACTAGTAATTCTTTAATTGCAATAACTTTATTAATATTGGTTTCTTAATATAAAATTTGGTATGATTTTAAAGGTATTAAATTGTACTTTTTAAATATTAATTTATTTTTTGACAGTGATGTATGGATTATAAATTATAAGAACTTAACTTGCACCTATTTTTGAAAGTCTATTTTCACAGTTGAAATATTAATATACAGGTAAATTATTATGTATTCGTTATTGATATGAAATTTGTGAAATGATACAAAAAATATGTCCATTAAGAGCTTTCCAACAATGTATGAACCATGGTGATGGGATGAAAAATAAATATTTTATGAAGAAAACAAAATTACGCTACTATATATTATATATAATATCTGATCAACTTTGCCATTCAAAATGGCAGCCACAGTAGGAATGATGACGTCACACGGGAACTATGTATACTGACGCACCGAATCCCTGTGAACAATACTGATGCACCGAATCCCTGTGAACAATACTGATGCACCGAATCCCTGTGAACAATACTGATGCACCGAATCCCTGTGAACAATACTGATGCACCGAATCCCTGTGAACAATACAGACGCACCTTGTGTGAAATCCCTGTGAACAATACAGATGCACCAAATCCCTGTGAACAATACTGATACACCGAATCCCTGTGAACAATACAGATGCACCGAATCCCTGTGAACAATACTGATGCACCGAATCCCTGTGAACAATACTGATGCACCGAATCCCTGTGAACAATACTGATGCACCGAATCCCTGTGAACAATACTGATGCACCGAATCCCTGTGAACAATACTGATGCACCGAATCCCTGTGAACAATACAGACACACCGAATCCTGTGAACAATACTGACGTACCAAATCCCTGTGAACAATACAGACACACCAAATCCCTGTGAACAATACAGACGCACCAAATCCCTGTGAACAATACTGATACACCAAATCCCTGTGAACAATACAGACGCACCGAATCCCTGTGAACAATACTGACCACATCCTGTGACATACGAGCACCGAATCCCTGTGAACAATACTGATGCACCGAATCCCTGTGAACAATACTGACGCACCGAATCCCTGTGAACAATACTGATGCACCGAATCCCTGTGAACAATACTGATGCACCGAATCCTGTGAATAATACAGACGACCAATCCCGTGAACAATACTGATGACGAATCCCTGTGAACAATACAGACGCACCAAATCCCAGTGAACAATACTGATGCACCGAATCCCTGTGAACAATACTGATGCACCGAATCTCTGTGAACAATACAGATGCACCGAATCCCTGTGAACAATACAGACACACCAAATCCCTGTGAACAATACTGATACACCAAATCCTTGTGAACAATACTGATGCACCGAATCCCTGTGAACAATACTGATGCACCAAATCCCTGTGAACAATACAGACGCACCGAATCCATGTGAACAATACAGACACACCAAATCCCTGTGAATAATACAGACGCACCAAATCCCAGTGAACAATACTGATGCACCGAATCCCTGTGAACAATACAGACGCACCAAATCCCAGTGAACAATACTGATGCACCGAATCTCTGTGAACAATACAGATGCACCGAATCCCTGTGAACAATACTGATACACAAAATCCCTGTGAACAATACTGATGCACCGAATCCCTGTGAACAATACTGATGCACCGAATCCCTGTGAACAATACAGACGCACCAAATCCCTGTGAACAATACAGATGCACCAAATCCCTGTGAACAATACTGAAACACCGAATCCCTGTGAACAATACAGATACACCGAATCCCTGTGAACAATACAGATGCACCGAATCCCTGTGAACAATACTGACGTACCGAATCCCTGTGAACAATACTGATGCACCGAATCCCTGTGAATAATACAGACGCACAAAATCCCAGTGAACAATACTGATGCACCGAATCCCTGTGAACAATACAGACACACCGAATCCTGTGAACAATACTGACGTACCAAATCCCGGTGAACAATACAGACACACTAAATCCCTGTGAACAATACAGACGCACCAAATCCCTGTGAACAATACTGATACACCAAATCCCTATGAACAATACAGATGCACCGAATCCCTGTGAACAATACTGACGCACCGAATCCCTGTGAACAATACTGATGCACCGAATCCCTGTGAACAATACTGACGTACCGAATCCCTGTGAACAATACTGATGCACCGAATCCCTGTGAACAATACTGATGCACCGAATCCCTGTGAATAATACAGACGCACCAAATCCCAGTGAACAATACTGATGCACCGAATCCCTGTGAACAATACAGACGCACCAAATCCCAGTGAACAATACTGATGCACCGAATCCCTGTGAACAATACTGATGCACCGAATCTCTGTGAACAATACAGATGCACCGAATCCCTGTGAACAATACAGACACACCAAATCCCTGTGAACAATACTGATACACCAAATCCTTGTGAACAATACTGATGCACCGAATCCCTGTGAACAATACTGATGCACCAAATCCCTGTGAACAATACAGACGCACCGAATCCATGTGAACAATACAGACACACCAAATCCCTGTGAATAATACAGATGCACCAAATCCCAGTGAACAATACTGATGCACCGAATCCCTGTGAACAATACAGACGCACCAAATCCCAGTGAACAATACTGATGCACCGAATCTCTGTGAACAATACAGATGCACCGAATCCCTGTGAACAATACTGATACACAAAATCCCTGTGAACAATACTGATGCACCGAATCCCTGTGAACAATACTGATGCACTGAATCCCTGTGAACAATACAGACACACCGAATCCCTGTGAACAATACAGACACACCAAATCCCTGTGAACAATACAGACACACCAAATCCCTGTGAACAATACAGAGCACCGAATCCCTGTGAACAATACAGATACACCAAATCCCTGTGAACATACTGATGCACCAAATCCCTGTGAACAATACTTTTGCACCGAATCCCTGTGAACAATACTGATGCACCAATCCCTGTGAATAATACAGACGCACCGAATCCTGTGAACAATACTGATCACCAAATCCTGTGAATAATACTGATGCACCGAATCCCTGTGAACAATACTGATGCACCGAATCTCTGTGAATGATACAGACGCACCAAATCCCTGTGAACAATACTGATGCACCGAATCCCTGTGAACAATACAGACGCACCGAATCCCTGTGAGCAATACTGATGCACTGAATTCCTGTGAACAATACTGATACACCGAATCCCTGTGAACAATACAGACACACCAAATCCCTGTGAACAATACAGACACACCAAATCCCTGTGAACAATACAAATGCACCAAATCCCTGTGAACAATACTGATACACCAAATCCCTGTGAACAATACTGACACACCAAATCCCTGTGAACAATACAGACACACTAAATCCCTGTGAACAATACAGACGCACCAAATCCCTGTGAACGATACTGATACACCAAATCCCTGTGAACAATACAGACGCACCGAATCCCTGTGAACAATACTGACGCACCGAATCCCTGTGAACAATACTGATGCACCGAATCCCTGTGATCAATACTGACATACCGAATCCCTGTGAACAATACTGATGCACCGAATCCCTGTGAACAATACTGATGCACCGAATCCCTGTGAATAATACAGACGCACCAAATCCCAGTGAACAATACAGACACACCAAATCCCTGTGAACAATACTGAAACACCGAATCCCTGTGAATAATACAGACACACCAAATCCCAGTGAACAATACTGATGCACCGAATCCCTGTGAACAATACAGATGCACCAAATCCCAGTGAACAATACTGATGCACCAAATCCCTGTGAACAATACTGATGCACAGAATCCCTGTGAACAATACAGATGCACCGAATCCCTGTGAACAATACAGACACACCGAATCCCTGTGAACAATACTGATGCACCGAATCCTTGTGAACAATACTGATGCACCGAATCCCTGTGAACAATACTGATGCACCGAATCCCTGTGAATAATACAGACGCACCGAATCCCTGTGAACAATACTGACACACCGAATCCCTGTGAACAATACAGACGCACCAAATCCCTGTGAACAATAGACGCACCAAATCCCTGTGAACAATACTGATACACCAAATCCCTGTGAACAATACTGACACACCAAATCCCTGTGAACAATACAGACACACCAAATCCCTGTGAACAATACAGACACACCAAATCCCTGTGAACAATACTGATGCACCAAATCCTTGTGAACAATACAGATGCACCGATTCCCTGTGAACAATACTGATGCACCGAATCCCTGTGAACAATACTGACGCACCAAATCCCTGTGAACAATACTGACGTACCGAATCCCTGTGAACAATACTGACGTACCGAATCCCTGTGAACAATACAGACGCACCGAATCACTGTGAACAATACTGACACACCAAATCCCTGTGAACAATACAGACACACCAAATCCCTGTGAACAATACTGATGCACCGAATCCCTGTGAACAATACTGATGCACCGAATCCCTGTGAACAATACTGATGCACCGAATCCCTGTGAACAATGCAGACGCACCAAATCCCTGTGAACAATACAGACACACCAAATCCCTGTGAACAATACAGACATACCAAATCCCTGTGAACAATACTGATGCACCAAATCCCTGTGAACAATACTGACACACCAAATCCCTGTGAACAATACAGACACACCAAATCCCTGTGAACAATACAGATGCACCAAATCTCTGTGAACAATACTGATACACCAAATCCCTGTGAACAATACAGATGCACCGAATCCCTGTGAACAATACTGACGCACCAAATCCCTGTGAACAATACTGACACACCAAATCCCTGTGAACAATACAGACACACCAAATCCCTGTGAACAATACTGATGCACCGAATCCCTGTGAACAATACTGATGCACCAAATCCCTGTGAACAATACAGATGCACCGAATCCCTGTGAACAATACAGACGCACTAAATCCCTGTGAACAATACAGACACACCAAATCCCTGTGAACAATACAGACTCACCAAATCCCTGTGAACAATACAGACACACCAAATCCCTGTGAACAATACTGATACACCAAATCCCTGTGAACAATACAGACACACCAAATCCCTGTGAACAATACTGATACACCAAATCCCTGTGAACAATACAGATACACCGAATCCCTGTGAGCAATACTGACGCACCAAATTCCTGTGAACAATACTGAAACACCGAATCCCTGTGAACAATACTGATGCACTGAATTCCTGTGAACAATACTGACACACCGAATCCCTGTGAACAATACTGACGCACCGAATCCCTGTGAACAATACTGATGCACCGAATCCCTGTGAACAATACTGATGCACCGAATCCCTGTGAACAATACAGACGCACCGAATCCCTGTGAACAATACAGACGCACCAAATCCCTGTGAACAATACTGAAACACCGAATCCCTGTGAACAATACAGATGCACCGAATCCCTGTGAACAATACAGATGCACCGAATCCCTGTGAACAATACTGATATACCGAATCCCTGTGAACAATACTGATGCACCGAATCCCTGTGAACAATACAGATGCACCGAATCCATGTGAACAATACAGACGCACCAAATCCCAGTGAACAATACTGATGCACCGAATCCCTGTGAACAATACAGATGCACCGAATCCCTGTGAATAATACTGATGCACCGAATCCCTGTGAACAATACTGACGTACCAAATCCCTGTGAACAATACTGACGCACCGAATCCCTGTGAACAATACTGATGCACCGAATCCCTGTGAACAATACTGACGTACCGAATCCAGGTGAACAATACTGATGCACCGAATCCCTGTGAACAATACTGATGCACCGAATCCCTGTGAACAATACAGACGCACCAAATCCCAGTGAACAATACAGACGCACCAAATCCCTGTGAACAATACTGACGCACCGAATCCCTGTGAACAATACTGATGCACCAAATCCCTGTGAACAATACTGATGCACCGCATCCCTGTGAACAATACTGATGCACCGAATCCCTGTGAACAATACTGATGCACCGAATCCCTGTGAACAATACTGACTCACCAAATCCCTGTGAACAATACTGACGCACCAAATCCCTGTGACCAATACTAGAAATAATGACAGCGGGTATCGGTGCTTGAACGATTTCTTGTCTACAGAATGATGTGGCGATACCGTTTGATCACGGCATGTATCAAACAGCTCCAAGGACTACACTTGCAACAACAATATATTTATGTTTTGTTGATAATTTCGCACGTTTTGTGTGACATTTCTAATTGAGATGTGACATGAAAAGCTTTTTACGCAGTGGAAATGACATACCACGGAAAATATAGACTGGCAATTCTATTTATGGGTATGATTAAATGTGTCGCTGCCAGATTGTCGATTATGCACTAATGTACATTACTTAACAATGTGCGTAGTAAATGAGGAAGCGGTTCGGAATCTTACCTGCATTATGCACTGGTCTGTAACCAAATATTTGTTTAAATTAGGGATGGCAATATATTGTATTCGAATATAAAATTAGCAATTTCCTTGTTTTTTTTTCTCAAATAAAATTGAACGGGCAAGATTCCTCGTCAATTTGTCATGAAAGGTTTGTGACAGATCGCCGACACGGTGGTTAATTCTGTCCACCAGAGTTTTTTGTGTGGAGATGCGCGAAATTTCTCTGTACGTTTTCATTTTGCTTTGTGAAGATGTGAGGAATTTGATTAATCCGTCTAGCGTGTACTGTATCTGAATAGCAAACAGCATTGAGCCTACAGACTGATAGATTACCCATGTAAGTCCCCACCCTACAACTGACCTTGATCTTGAAATATGGCAATTCATTGGAAAGCATAAAAGACATATTTTACTTCGCTAAGCCAACATATATCAGGGATCATTCTAGAGGGTGATGTGGGCGAAATTGTCGCCCTAGGGACCCTGACTTCGCCCTCTGGGGGCCCACTTCTCCCTAAAATTTTTTTATATTTTTTGGTTTTTACAATTTTCAAACAAAATTTTGTCTAGTAAGATACACTGGCCCATTATAAAGCACTCCTTCTATTCAAATGTTGTATTTAATGGTTGTACTGTGCATTTTAACCCTATTTTGCAGAAGTATATTAAAGAACACCATTTAAGGAAGCGATCACGCGCTTTCTCACTTCTCCCAAAAATTCTGACCTAGAATGAACCCTGATATATACAGTAAATCACACGTGACGAGACACCCTAGGAGCTATGGGCTTCTATTGTTCCAGCATTAACATGCATTATGTAGATCGTTGCAGCCAACAGCATAGAAGACTAATGTGCTGAAATTTGAAATATTGACCGATCTTATCATTATGGTGATTGTCTCACAGGCAGAAAGCACTCCTGTTCCAATATACTAAAGTGGCATATGGCTGTCTCCTAGACTTACGTCTTCTTCATGAAAATTTTGGTTCAAAATAAATATATATACGTTTGTAAACTATGGTCCAGCCTCTTCTATCATTCTCAGGTTTGCCTGACAGCTACGCAATCAATGCCATCAAGTCATCATACATTC
>JABXNX010000310.1:0-18602 GCA_014843695.1 Archivesica marissinica | reverse complement strand
ACTACATATACATTGGTAGCCATTGGGACTACATATACATTGGTAACCATTGGGACTACATATACATTGGTAACCATTGGGACTACATATACATTGGTAACCATTGGGACTACATATACATTGGTAACCATTGGGACTACATATATATTGGTAACCATTGGGACTACATATACATTGGTAACCATTGGAACTACATATATATTGGTAACCATTGGGACTACATATACATTGGTAACCATTGGAACTACATATACATTGGTAACCATTGGGACTGCATATACATGGGTAACCATTGGAACTACATATACATTGGTAACCATTGGTACTACATATACATTGGTAACCATTGGGACTACATATACAATGGTAACCATTGGGACTACATATACATTGGGACTACATATACAATTGTAACCATTGGGACTACATATACATTGGTACTACATATACAATGGTAACTATTGGCACTACATATACATTGGTACTACATATACAATGGTAACCATTGGGACTACATATACATTGGTAACCATTGGGACTATATATACAATGGTAACCATTGGGACTACATATACATTGGTAACCATTGGGACTACATATACATTGGTAACCATTGGGACTACATATACATTGGAACTACATATACATTGGGACTACATATACATTGGGACTACATATACATTGGTAACCATTGGGACTACATATACATTGGGACTACATAAACTTTGAACCATTGGGACTACATATACATTGGTAACCATTGGGACTACATATACATTGGTAACCATTGGTACTACATATACATTGGTAACCATTGGGACTACATATACAATGGTAACCATTGGGACTACATATACATTGGTACTACCTATACATTGGTAACCATTGGGACTACATATACATTGGTACTACATATACATTGGTACTACATATACATTGGTAACCATTGGGACTACATATACATTGGTACTACCTATACATTGGTAACCATTGGGACTACATATACATTGGGACTACATATACATTGGTACTACATATACATTGGTAATCATTGGGACTACATATACATTGGTACTACCTATACATTGGTAACCATTGGGACTACATATACATTGGTACTACATATACATTGGAAACCATTGGGACTACATATACATTGGTAACCATTGGGACTACATATACATGGGTACTACCTATACATTGGTAACCATTGTGACTACATATACATTGGTAACCATTGAGACTACATATACAATGGGACTACATATACATTGGTAACCATTGGGACTACATATACAATGGTAACCACTGGGACTACATATACATTGGTAACCATTGGGACTACATATACAATGGTAACCATTGGAACTACATATACATTGGTAACCATTGGGACTATATATACAATGGTAACCATTGGGACTACATATACAGTGGGACTACATATACATTGGGACTATATATACAATGGTAACCATTGGAACTACATATACATTGGTAACCATTGGGACTACATATACATTGGTAACCATTGAGACTACATATACATCGGTAACCATTGGGACTACATATACAATGGTAACCATTGGGACTACATATACATTGGTACTACATATACATTGGTAACCATTGGGACTACATATACAATGGTAACCATTGGGACTACATATACATTGGTAACCATTGGGACTACATATACATTGGTAGCCATTGGGACTACATATACATTGGTCACCATTGGAACTACATATACATTGGTAACCATTGGAACTACATATACATTGGCAACCATTGGGACTGCATATACATGGGTAACCATTGGAACTACATATACATTGGTAACCATTGGGACTACATATACATTGATAACAATTGGGACTACATATACATTGGGACTACATATACATTGGTAACCATTGGGACTACATATACAATGGTAACCATTGGGACTACATATACATTGGTACTACATATACAATGGTAACCATTGGGACTACATATACATTGGTACTACATATACAATGGTAACCATTGGGACTACATATACATTGGTAACCATTGGGACTACATATACATTGGTAACCATTGGGACTACATATACATTGGTAACCATTGGGACTACATATACATTGGTAACCATTGGGACTACATATACATGTACATATACATTGGTAACCATTGGGACTACATATACATGGTAACCATTGGGACTACATATACATTGGTACTACATATACATTGGTAACCATTGGGACTACATATACATTGGTAACCATTGGGACTACATATACATTGGTAACCATTGGGACTACATATACATTGGTAACCATTGGGACTACATATACAATGGGACTACATATACATTGGGACTACATATACATTGGTAACCATTGGGACTACATATACAATGGTAACCATTGGGACTACATATACATTGGTAACCATTGGGACTACATATACAATGGTAACCATTGGAACTACATATACATTGGTAACCATTGGGACTATATATACAATGGTAACCATTGGGACTACATATACATTGGGACTACATATACATTGGTAACCATTGGGACTACATATACATTGGGACTACATATACAATGGTAACCATTGGAAATACATATACATTGGTAACCAGTGGGACTACATATATATTGGTTGCCATTGGGACTACATATACAATGGTAACCATTGGGACTACATATACATTGGTAACCATTGGGACTACATATACATTCGTAACCATTGGGACTACATATACAAAGGTAACCATTGGGACTACACATACATTGGTAACCATTGGGACTACATATACATTGGTAACCATTGGGACTGCATATACATTGGTAACCATTGGGACTACATATACATTGGTAACCAATGGTACTACATATACATTGGTAACCATTGGGACTACATGTACATTGGAACCATTGGGACTACATATACATTGGTAACCATTGGGACTACATAAACATTGGTAACCATTGGGACTACATATACATTGGTAACAATTGGGACTACATATACATTGGTAACCATTGGCACTACATATACATTGGTAACCATTGGGACTACATATACATTGGTAACCATTGGGACTACATATACATTGGTAACCATTGGGACTACATATACAATGGTAACAATTGGGACTACGTATACATTGGGACTACATATACATTGGTAACCATTGGGACTACATATACAATGGTAACCATTGGGACTACATATACATTGGGATTACATATACATTGGTAACCATTGGGACTACATATACATTGGTAACCATTGGGACTACATATACATTGGTTACCATTGGGACTACATATACATTGGTAACCATTGGGACTACATATACATTGGTAACCATTGGGACTACATATCAATTGGTAACCATAGGGACTACATATACATTGGAAACCATTGGGACTACATATACAATGGTAACCATTGGAACTACATATACATTGGTAAACATTGGAACTAAATATACAATGGTAACCATTGGGACTACATATACATTGGGACTACATATACAATGGTAACCATTGGGACTACATATACATTGGTAACCATTGGGACTATATATACAATGGTAACCATTGGGACTACATATACAATGGTAACCATTGGGACTACATATACATTGGTAACCATTGGGACTATATATACAATGGTAACCATTGGGACTATATATAAATTGGTACCCATTGGGACTACATATATATTGGAACTACATATACATTGGTAACCATTGGGACTACATATACATTGGGACTACATATACAATGGTAACCATTGGGACTACATATACATTGTTAACCATTGGAACTACATATACATTGGTAACCATTGGGACTACATATGCAATGGTAACCATTGGAACTACATATACATTGGTAACCATTGGAACTATATATACAATGGTAACCATTGGGACTACATATACATTGGGACTACATATACATTGGTAACCATTGGGAATACATATACATTGGGACTACATATACAATGGTAACCATTGGAACTACATATACATTGGTAACCACTGGGACTACATATATATTGGTAGCCATTGGGACTACATATAGAATGGTAACCATTGGGACTACATATACATTGGTAACCATTGGGATTACATATACATTGGTAACCATTGGGACTACATATACAATGGTAACCATTGGGACTACACATACATTGGTAACCATTGGGACTACATATACATTGGTAACCATTGGGACTGCATATACATTGGTAACCATTGGGACTACTTATACATTGGTAACCATTGGTACTACATATACATTAGTAACCATTGGGACTACATGTACATTGGAACCATTGGGACTACATATACATTGGTAACCATTGGGACTACATATACATTGGTACTACATATACATAGGTAACCATTGGGAGTACATATACAGTGGTAAACATTGGGACTACATATACATTGGTAACCATTGGGACTACATATACATTGGTAACCATTGGAAATACATGTACAATGGGACTACATATACATTGGGACTACATATACATTGGTAAACATTGGGACTACATATACAATGGTAACCATTGGGACTACATATACATTGGTAACCATTGGGACTACATATACATTGGGACTACATATAAATTGGTAACCATTGGGACTACATATACATTGGTAACCATTGGGACTACATATACATTGGTAACCATTGGGACTACATATACATTGGTAACCATTGGGACAACATATACATTGGTAACCATTGGGACAACATATACATTGGTAACCATTGGGACTACATATACATTGGTAACCATTGGGACTACATATACATTGGAACTACATATACAATGGTAACCATTGGGACTACATATACATTGGTAGCCATTGGGAATACATATACATTGGTAACCATTGGGACTACATATACAATGGTAACCATTGGGACTACATATACATTGGTAGCCATTGGGAATACATATACATTGGTAGCCATTGGGAATACATATACATTGGTAGCCATTGGGAATGCATATACATTGGTAGCCATTGGGACTACATATACATTGGTAGCCATTGGGAATACATATACATTGGTAACCATTGGGACTACATATACATTGGGACTACATATACATTGGAACTACATATACATTGGAACCATTGGGACTACATATACATTGGTAACCATTGGGACTACATATACATTGGTAACCATTGGGACTACATATACATTGGTAACCATTGGGACTACATATACATTGGTTACCATTGGGACTACATATACATTGGTAACCATTGGAAATACATATACAATGGGACTACATATACATTGGGACTACATATACATTGGTAACCATTGGGACTACATATACATTGGGACTACATATACATTGGTAACCATTGGGACTACATATACATTGGGATTACATATATATTGGTAACCATTGGGACTACATATACAATGGTAACCATTGGGACTACATATACATTGGGACTACATATACAATGGTAACCATTGGGACTACATATACATTGGTACTACATATGCAATGGTAACCATTGGGACTACATATACATTGGTACTACATATACAATGATAACCATTGGGACTACATATACATTGGTAACCATTGGGACTACATATACATTGGTAACCATTGGGACTAAATATACATTGGTAACCATTGGGACTACATATACATTGGTACTACATATACATTGGTAACCATTGGGACTAAATATACATTGGTACCCATTGGAACTACATATAGATTGGTACTACATATACATTGGTAACCATTGGGACTACATATACATTGGTACTACCTATACATTGGTAACCATTGGGACTTCATATACATTGGTAACCATTGGGACTACATATACAATGGGACTACATATACATTGGGACTACATATACATTGGTAACCATTGGGACTACATATACAATGGTAACCATTGGGACTACATATACATTGGTAACCATTGGGACTACATATACAATGGTAACCATTGGAACTACATATACATTGGTAACCATTGGGACTATATATACAATGGTAACCATTGGGACTACATATACATTGGGACTACATATACATTGGTAACCATTGGGACTACATATACATTGGGACTACATATACAATGGTAACCATTGGAACTACATATACATTGGTAGCCATTGGGACTACATATATATTGTAGCCATTGGGACTACATATACAATGGTAACCATTGGGACTACACATACATTGGTAACCATTGGGACTACATATACATTGGTAACCATTGGGACTACATATACAAAGGTAACCATTGGGACTACACATACATTGGTAACCATTGGGACTACATATACATTGGAACCATTGGGACTACATATACATTGGTAACCATTGGGACTACATATACATTGGTAACCATTGGGACTACATATACATTGGTAACCATTGAGACTACATATACATTGGTAACCATTGGGACTACATATACATTGGTAACCATTGGAAATACATATACAATGGGACTACATATACATTGGGGACTACATATACATTGGTAACCATTGGGACTACATATACATTGGGACTACATATACATTGGTAACCATTGGGACTACATATACATTGGGATTACATATATATTGGTAACCATTGGGACTACATATACATTGGTAACCATTGGGACTACATATACATTGGTAACCATTGGGACTACATATACATTGGTAACAATTGGGACTACATATACAATGGTAACAATTGGGACTACGTATACATTGGGACTACATATACATTGGTAACCATTGGGACTACATATACAATGGTAACAATTGGGACTACGTATACATTGGGACTACATATACATTGATAACCATTGGGACTACATATACATTGGTTACCATTGGGACTACATATACATTGGTTACCATTGGGACTACATATACAATGGTAACCATTGGGACTACATATACATTGGTATCCATTGGGACTACATATACATTGGTAACCATTGGGACTACATATACATTGGAAACCATTGGGACTACATATACAATGATAACCATTGGAACTACATATACATTGGTAAACATTGGAACTACATATACAATGGTAACCATTGGGACTACATAAACATTGGGACTACATATACAATGGTAACCATTGGGACTACATATACATTGGTAACCATTGGGACTACATATACATTGGTAACCATTGGGACTGCATATACATGGGTAACCATTGGAACTACATATACATTGGTAACCATTGGAACTACATATACATTGGTAACCATTGGGACTGCATATACATGGGTAACCATTGGAACTACATATACATTGGTAACCATTGGGACTACATATACATTGATTACCATTGGGACTACATATACATTGGTACTACATATATATTGGTAACCATTGGGAATACATATACAATGGTAACCATTGGGACTACATATACATTGGTACTACATATGCAATGGTAACCATTGGGACTACATATACATTGGTACTACATATACAATGATAACCATTGGGACTACATATACATTGCTAACCATTGGGACTACATATACATTGGTAACCATTGGGACTACATATACAATGGTAACCATTGGAACTACATATACATTGGTAACCATTGGGACTATATATACAATGGTAACCATTGGGACTACATATACATTGGGACTACATATACATTGGTAACCATTGGGACTACATATACATTGGGACTACATATACAATGGTAACCATTGGAACTACATATACATTGGTAACCATTGGGACTACATATATATTGGTAGCCATTGGGACTACATATACAATGGTAACCATTGGGACTACATATACATTGGTAACCATTGGGACTACATATACATTGGTAACCATTGGGACTACATATACAAAGGTAACCATTGGGACTACACATACATTGGTAACCATTGGGACTACATATACATTGGTAACCATTGGGACTACATATACATTGGTAACCATTGGGACTGCATATACATTGGTAACCATTGGGACTACATATACATTGGTAACCATTGGTACTACATATACATAGGTAACCATTGGGACTACATGTACATTGGAACCATTGGGACTACATATACATTGGTAACCATTGGGACTACATATACATTGGTAACCATTGGGACTACATATACATTGGTTACCATTGGGACTACATATACATTGGTAACCATTGGGACTACATATACATTGGGACTACATATACATTGGTAACCATTGGGACTACATATACATTGGTAACCATTGGGACTACATATACATTGGGACTACATATACATTGGTAACCATTGGGACTACATATACATTGGTACTACATATACAATGGTAACCATTGGGACTACATATACATTGGTACTACATATACATTGATAACCATTGGGACTACATATACATTGGTAACCATTGGGACTACATATACATTGGTAACCATTGGGACTAAATATACATTGGTAACCATTGGGACTACATATACATTGGTACTACATATACATTGGTAACCATTGGGACTACATATACATTGGTACCCATTGGAACTACATATAGATTGGTACTACATATACATTGGTAACCATTGGGACTACATATACATTGGTACCATTGGGACTACATATACATGGTAACCATTGGGACTACATATACATTGGTAACCATTGGGACTACATATACAATGGTAACCATTGGAACTACATATACATTGGTAACCATTGGGACTATATATACAATGGTAACCATTGGGACTACATATACATTGGGACTACATATACATTGGTAACCATTGGGACTACATATACATTGGGACTACATATACAATGGTAACCATTGGAACTACATATACATTGGTAACCATTGGGACTACATATATATTGGTAGCCATTGGGACTACATATACAATGGTAACCATTGGGACTACACATACATTGGTAACCATTGGGACTACATATACATTGGTAACCATTGGGACTACATATACAAAGGTAACCATTGGGACTACACATACATTGGTAACCATTGGGACTACATATACATTGGTAACCATTGGGACTGCATATACATTGGTAACCATTGGGACTACATATACATTGGTAACCATTGGTACTACATATACATTGGTAACCATTGGGACTACATGTACATTGGAACCATTGGGACTACATATACATTGGTAACCATTGGGACTACATATACATTGTAACCATTGGGACTACATATACATTGGTAACCATTGGGACTACATATACATTGGTAACCATTGGGACTACATATACATTGGTAACCATTGGGACTACATATACATTGTAACCATTGGAAAACATATACATGGGACTACTTACATGGGACTACATATACATTGGTAACCATTGGGACTACATATACATTGGTAACCATTGGGACTACATATACATTGGGACTACATATACATTGGTAACCATTGGGACTACATATACATTGGGACTACATATACATTGGTAACCATTGGGACTACATATACATTGGTAACCATTGGGACTACATATACATTGGTAACCATTGGGACTACATATACATTGGTAACAATTGGGACTACATATACAATGGTAACAATTGGGACTACGTATACATTGGGACTACATATACATTGGTAACCATTGGGACTACATATACAATGGTAACAATTGGGACTACGTATACATTGGGACTACATATACATTGGTAACCATTGGGACTACATATACAATGGTAACCATTGGGACTACATATACATTGGGACTACATATACATTGTTAACCATTGGGACTATATATACATTGGTAACCATTGGGACTACATATACATTGGTTACCATTGGGACTAAATATACAATGGTAACCATTGGGACTACATATACATTGGTAACCATTGGGACTACATATACATTGGTAACCATTGGGACTACATATACATTGGAAACCATTGGGACTACATATACAATGATAACCATTGGAACTACATATACATTGGTAAACATTGGAACTACATATACAATGGTAACCATTGGGACTACATATACATTGGGACTACATATACAATGGTAACCATTGGGACTACATATACATTGGTAACCATTGGGACTATATATACAATGGTAACCATTGGGACTACATATACAATGGTAACCATTGGGACTACATATACATTGGTAACCATTGGGACTATATATACAATGGTAACCATTGGGACTATATATACATTGGTAACCATTGGGACTACATATATATTGGAACTACATATACATTGGTAACCATTGGGACTACATATATATATTGGGACTACATATACAATGGTAATCATTGGGACTACATATACAATGGGACTACATATACATTGGGACTACATATACATTGGCAAACATTGGGACTATATATACATTGGAACTACATATACATTGGTAACCATGGGGACTACATATACATTGGTAACCATTGGGACTACATATACATTGGTACTACATATACATTGGTAACCATTGGGAATACATATATATTGGTACTACCTATACATTGGTAACCATTGGGACTACATATACATTGGTAACCATTGGGACTACATATAAATTGGGACTACATATACATTGGTAACCATTGGGACTACATATACATTGGTAACCATTGGGACTACATATACAATGGTAACCATTGGAACTACATATACATTGGTAACCATTGGGACTATATATACAATGGTAACCATTGGGACTACATATACATTAGGACTACATATACAATGGGACTACATATACAATGGTAACCATTGGAACTACATATACATTGGTAACCATTGGGACTATATATACAATGGTAACCATTGGGACTACATATACATTGGGACTACATATACATTGGTAACCATTGGGAATACATATACATTGGGACTACATATACATTGGTAACCATTGGAACTACATATACATTGGTAACCATTGGGACTACATATATATTGGTAGCCATTGGGACTACATATAGAATGGTAACCATTGGGACTACATATACATTGGGACTACATATACAATGGTAACCATTGGGACTACATATACAAAGGTAACCATTGGGACTACACATACATTGGTAACCATTGGGACTACATATACATTGGTAACCATTGGGACTGCATATACATTGGTAACCATTGGGACTACATATACATTGGTAACCATTGGTACTACATATACATTAGTAACCATTGGGACTACATGTACAATGGAACCATTGGGACTACACATACATTGGTAACCATTGGGACTACATATACATTGGTAACCATTGGGACTGCATATACATTGGTAACCATTGGGACTACATATACATTGGTAACCATTGGTACTACATATACATTAGTAACCATTGGGACTACATGTACAATGGAACCATTGGGACTACATATACATAGGTAACCATTGGGACTACATATACATTGGTAAACATTGGGACTACATATACATTGGTAACAATTGGGACTACATATACATTGGTAACCATTGGAAATACATATACAATGGGACTACATATACATTGGGACTACATATACATTGGTAAACATTGGGACTACATATACAATGGTAACCATTGGGACTACATATACATTGGTAACCATTGGGACTACATATACACTGGGACTACATATACATTGGTAACAATTGGGACTACATATACATTGGGACTACATATACATTGGTAACAATTGGGACTACATATACATTGGGACTACATATACATTGGTAACCATTGGGACTACATATACATTGGTAACCATTGGGACTACATATACATTGGTAACCATTGGGACTACATATACATTGGAACTACATATACAATGGTAACCATTGGGACTACATATACATTGGTAGCCATTGGGACTACATATACATTGGTAACCATTGGGAATACATATACATTGGTAGCCATTGGGACTACATATACATTGGTAGCCATTGGGACTACATATACATTGGTAACCATTGGAACTAAATATACATTGGTAACCATTGGGACTACATATACATTAGAACTACATATACATTGGTAACCATTGGGACTACATATACATTGGTAACCATTGTAACTACATATACATTGGTAACCATTGGAACTACATATACATTGGTAACCATTGGGACTACATATACATTGGTAACCATTGGAACTACATATACATTGTTAACCATTGGGACTGCATATACATGGGTAACCATTGGAACTACATATACATTGGTAACCATTGGGACTACATATACATTGGTAACCATTGGGACTACATATACATTGGTACTACATTTACATTGGTAATCATTGGGACTACATATACAATGGTAAACATTGGGACTACATATACATTGGGACTACATATACAATGGTAACCATTGGGACTAAATATACATTGGGACTACATATACAATGGTAAGTATTGGGACTACATATACATTGGTACTAAATAAAACATTGGTAACCATTGGGACTATATATACATTGGTAACCATTGGGACTACATATACATTGGTAACCATTGGGACTACATATACATTGGTAACCATTGGGACTACATATACATTGGGACTAAATATACATTGGTAACCATTGGGACTACATATACATTGGTACTACATATACATTGGTAGCCATTGAGACTACATATACATTGGTAACCATTGGGACTACATATACATTGGTAACCATTGGGACTACATATACATTGGGACTACATATACATTGGTAACCATTGGGACTACATATACATTGGTAATACATATACATTGGTACTAAATATACAATGGTAACCATTGGGACTACATATACATTGGTACTACATATACAATGGTAACCATTGGGACTACATGTACATTGGTAACCATTGGGACTACATATACATTGGTACTACATATACATTGGTACCCATTGGGACTACATATACATTGGGACTACATATACAATGGTAACTATTGGGACTACATATACATTGATACTACATATACATTGGTAACCATTGGGACTACATATACATTGGTACTACATATACATTGGGACTACATATACATTGGGACTACATATACATTGGGACTACATATACATTGGTAACCATTGGGACTACATATAAATTGGGACTATATATACAATGGTAACCATTGGGACAACATATACATTGGGACTACAAATACAATGGTAACCATTGGGACTACATATACATTGGTAACCATTGGGACTACATATACATTGGTAACCATTGGGACTACATATACATTGGTAACCATTGGGACTACATATACATTGGTACTAAATATACAATGGTAACCATTGGGACTACATATACATTGGAACTACATATACATTGGTAACCATTGGGACTACATGTACATTGGTAACCATTGGGACTACATATACATTGGTAACCATTGGGACTACATATACATTGGTAACCATTGGGACTAAATATACATTGGTAACCATGGGGACTACATATACATTGGTAACCATTGGGACTACATATACATTGGTAACCATTGGGACTACATATACATTGGTAACCATTGGGACTACATATACATTGGTAACCATTGGGACTACATATACAATGGTAACCATTGGGACTACATATACAATGGTAACCATTGGGACTACATATACAATGGTAACCAATGGGACTACATATACATTGGGAACCATTGGGACTACATATACATTGGTACTACATATACATTGGTAACCATTGGGACTATATATACATTGGTAACCATTGGGACTACATATACATTGGTAACCATTGGGACTACATATACATTGGAACTACATATACATTGGTAACCATTGGGACTACATATACATTGGTAGCCATTGGGACTACATATACATTGGTAATAATTGGGACTACATATACATTGGGACTACATATACATTGGTGCTACATATACATTGGTAACCATTGGGACTACATATACATTGGAACTACATATACATTGGTAGCCATTGGGACTACATATACATTGGTAGCCATTGGGACTACATATACATTGGTAACCATTGGAACTACATATACATTGGTAACCATTGGGACTACATATACATTGGAACTACATATACATTGGTAACCATTGGGACTACATATACATTGGTAACCATTGGGACTACATATACAATGGTAACCATTGGAACTACATATACATTGGTAACCATTGGGACTACATATACATTGGTAACCATTGGAACTACATATACATTGGTAACCATTGGGACTACATATACATTGGTAACCATTGGGACTACATATACATTGGTAACCATTGGGACTACATATACATTGGTAACCATTGGGACTACATATACAATGGTAACCATTGGGACTACATATACATTGGGACTACATATACAATGGTAAGTATTGGGACTACATACACATTGGTACTAAATATACATTGGTAACCATTGGGACTACATATACATTGGTAACCATTGGGACTACATATACATTGGTAACCATTGGGACTACATATACATTGGTAACCATTGGGACTACATATACATTGGGACTACATATACATTGGCTCATATACATTGGTAACCATTGGGACTACATATACATTGGGACTACATATACATTGGTAACCATTGGGACTACATATACATTGGGACTACATATACATTGGTAACCATTGGGACTACATATACATTGGTACTACATATACATTGGGACTACATATACATTGGGACTACATATACATTGGGACTACATATACATTGGTACCATTGGGACTACATATACATTGGTACTACATATACATTGGTAACCATTGGGACTACATATACATTGGGACTACATATACATTGGTACTACATATACATTGGCTACCATTGGGACTACATATACATTGGTACACAATACATTGGTACTACATATACATTGGTAACCATTGGGACTACATATACATTGGTACTACATATACATTGGTAACCATTGGGACTACATATACATTGGTACACAACATTGGGACTACATATACATTGGGACTACATATACATTGGGACTACATATACATTGGAACCATTGGGACTACATATACATTGGTACTACATATACAATGGTAACCATTGGGACTACATATACATTGGTAACCATTGGGACTACATATACATTGGGACTACATATACATTGGTAATCATTGGGACTACATATACATTGGTAACCATTGGGACTACATATACATTGGTAAACATTGGGACTACATATACATTGGTACTACATTTACATTGGTAACATTGGGACTACATATACAATGGTAAACATTGGGACTACATATACATTGGGACTACATATACAATGGTAACCATTGGGACTAAATATACATTGGGACTACATATACAATGGTAAGTATTGGGACTACATATACATTGGTACTAAATAAAACATTGGTAACCATTGGGACTATATATACATTGGTAACCATTGGGACTACATATACATTGGTAACCATTGGGACTACATATACATTGGTAACCATTGGGACTACATATACATTGGGAATAAATATACATTGGTAACCATTGGGACTACATATACATTGGTACTACATATACATTGGTAGCCATTGAGACTACATATACATTGGTACTACATATACATTGGTAGCCATTGAGACTACATATACATTGGTAACCATTGGGACTACATATACATTGGGACTACATATACATTGGTAACCATTGGGACTACATATACATTGGTAATACATATACATTGGTACTAAATATACAATGGTAACCATTGGGACTACATATACAATGGTAACCATTGGGACTACATGTACATTGGTAACCATTGGGACTACATATACATTGGTACTACATATACATTGGTACCCATTGGGACTACATATACATTGGGACTAAATATACAATGGTAACTATTGGGACTACATATACATTGATACTACATATACATTGGTAACCATTGGGACTACATATACATTGGTACTACATATACATTGGGACTACATATACATTGGGACTACATATACATTGGGACTACATATACATTGGTAACCATTGGGACTACATATAAATTGGGACTATATATACAATGGTAACCATTGGGACAACATATACATTGGGACTACAAATACAATGGTAACCATTGGGACTACATATACATTGGTAACCATTGGGACTACATATACATTGGTAACCATTGGGACTACATATACATTGGTAACCATTGGGACTACATATACATTGGTACTAAATATACAATGGTAACCATTGGGACTACATATACATTGGAACTACATATACATTGGTAACCATTGGGACTACATGTACATTGGTAACCATTGGGACTACATATACATTTGTAGCCATTGGGACTACATATACATTGGTAACCATTGGGACTAAATATACATTGGTAACCATGGGGACTACATATACATTGGTAACCATTGGGACTACATATACAATGGTAACCATTGGGACTACATATACAATGGTAACCATTGGGACTACATGTACATTGGGAACCATTGGGACTACATATACATTGGGACTACATATACATTGGTACTACATATACATTGGTAACCATTGGGACTACATATACATGGGTAACCATTGGAACTACATATACATTGGAACTACATATACATTGGTAACCATTGGGACTACATATACATTGGTAGCCATTGGGATTACATATACATTGGGAACCATTGGGACTACATATACATTGGTACTACATATACATTGGCAACCATTGGGACTATATATACATTGGTAACCATTGGGACTACATATACATTGGTAACCATTGGGACTACATATACATTGGAACTACATATACATTGGTAACCATTGGGACTACATATACATTGGAACTACATATACATTGGTAACCATTGGGACTACATATACATTGGAACTACATATACATTGGTAACCATTGGGACTACATATACATTGGAACTACATATACATTGGTAACCATTGGGACTACATATACATTGGAACTACATATACATTGGTAACCATTGGGACTACATATACATTGGAACTACATATACATTGGTAACCATTGGGACTACATATACATTGGAACTACATATACATTGGTAACCATTGGGACTACAATACATTGGAACTACATATACATTGGTAACCATTGGGACTACATATACATTGGAACTACATATACATTGGTAACCATTGGGACTACATATACATTGGTAACCATTGGGACTACATATACATTACCATTGGACTACATAAGCATTGGAACTACATATACATTGGTAACCATTGGGACTACATATACATTGGAACACATAACATGTAACATTGGGACTACATATACATTGGTAACCATTGGGACTACATATACATTGGTAACCATTGGGACTACATATACAATGGTAACCATTGGGACTACATATACATTGCATTGGTACTACATATACATTGGTAACCATTGGGACTACATATACAATGGTAACCATTGGGACTACATACACATTGGTACTAAATATACATTGGTAACCATTGGGACTATATATACATTGGTAACCATTGGGACTACATATACATTGGTAACCATTGGGACTACATATACATTGGTAACCATTGGAAATACATATACAATGGGACTACATATACATTGGGACTACATATACATTGGTAAACATTGGGACTACATATACAATGGTAACCATTGGGACTACATATACATTGGTAACCATTGGGACTACATATACACTGGGACTACATATACATTGGTAACAATTGGGACTACATATACATTGGGACTACATATACATTGGTAACAATTGGGACTACATATACAATGGTAACAATTGGGACTACGTATACATTGGGACTACATATACATTGGTAACCATTGGGACTACATATACAATGGTAACCATTGGGACTGCATATACATTGGGACTGCATATACATTGGGACTACATATACATTGGGACTACATATACATTGTTAACCATTGGGACTATATATACATTGGTAACCATTGGGACTACATATACATTGGTTACCATTGGGACTAAATATACAATGGTAACCATTGGGACTACTTATACATTGGTAACCATTGGGACTACATATACATTGGTAACCATTGGGACTACATATACATTGGAAACCATTGGGACTACATATACAATGATAACCATTGGAACTACATATACATTGGTAAACATTGGAACTACATATACAATGGTAACCATTGGGACTACATATACATTGGGACTACATATACAATGGTAACCATTGGGACTACATATACATTGGTAACCATTGGGACTATATATACAATGGTAACCATTGGGACTACATATACAATGGTAACCATTGGGACTACATATACATTGGTAACCATTGGGACTATATATACAATGGTAACCATTGGGACTATATATACATTGGTAACCATTGGGACTACATATATATTGGAACTACATATACATTGGTAACCATTGGGACTACATATATATATTGGGACTACATATACAATGGTAATCATTGGGACTACATATACAAT
>JABXNX010000309.1:0-18606 GCA_014843695.1 Archivesica marissinica | reverse complement strand
CTATACATCACACTGTCCGGGGAGGGGATACGTGTAGTGAGTAGGTGGTAGCTATACATCACACTGTCCGGGGAGGGGATACGTGTAGTGAGTAGGTGGTAGCTATACATCACACTGTCCGGGGAGGGGATACGTGTAGTGAGTAGGTGGTAGCTATACATCACACTGTCCGGGGAGGGGATACGTGTAGTGAGTAGGTGGTAGCTATACATCACACTGTCCGGGGAGGGGGATGTGTAGTGAGTAGGTGGTAGCTATACATCACACTGTCCGGGGAGGGGATACGTGTAGTGAGTAGGTGGTAGCTATACATCACACTGTCCGGGGAGGGGGACGTGTAGTGAGTAGGTGGTAGCTATACATCACACTGTCCGGGGAGGGGAGACGTGTAGTGAGTAGGTGGTAGCTATACATCACACTGTCCGGGGAGGGGATACGTGTAGTGAGTAGGTGGTAGCTATACATCACACTGTCCGGGGAGGGGAGACGTGTAGTGAGTAGGTGGTAGCTATACATCACACTGTCCGGGGAGGGGAGATGTGTAGTGAGTAGGTGGTAGCTATACATCACACTGTCCGGGGAGGGGAGACGTGTAGTGAGTAGGTGGTAGCTATACATCACACTGTCCGGGGAGGGGATACGTGTAGTGAGTAGGTGGTAGCTATACATCACACTGTCCGGGGAGGAGACGTGTAGTGAGTAGGTGGTAGCTATACATCACACTGTCCGGGGAGGGGAGACGTGTAGTGAGTAGGTTGTAGCTATACATCACACTGTCCGGGGAGGGGAGACGTGTAGTGAGTAGTGGTAGCTATACATCACACTGTCCGGGGAGGGGATACGTGTAGTGAGTAGGTGGTAGCTATACATCACACTGTCCGGGGAGGGGATACGTGTAGTGAGTAGTTGTAGCTATACATCACACTGTCCGGGGAGGGGATACGTGTAGTGAGTAGGTGGTAGCTATACATCACACTGTCCGGGGAGGGGATACGTGTAGTGAGTAGGTGGTAGCTATACATCACACTGTCCGGGGAGGGGAGACGTGTAGTGAGTAGGTGGTAGGTATACATCACACTGTCCGGGGAGGGGATGCGTGTAGTGAGTAGGTGTAGCTATACATCACACTGTCCGGGAGGGGATACGTGTAGTGAGTAAGCGGTAGGTATGCATCACACAGTCCGGGGAGTGGATGCGTGTAGTGAGTAGGTGGTAGCTATACATCCCACTGTCCGAGGAGGGGAGACGTGTAGTGAGTAGATGGTAGCTATACATCCCACTGTCCGGGGAGGGGAGACCTGTAGTGAGCAGGTCGAAGCTATACATCACAATGTCCGGGGAGCGGAGACGTGTAGTGAGTAGGTGGTAGCTATACATCACACTGTCCTTGGAGGGGAGACGTGTAGTGAGCAGGTCGAAGCTATACATCACACTGTCCGGGGAGGGGATGCGTGTAGTGAGTATGTGGTAGCTATACATCCCACTGTCCGATGAAGGGAGACGTGTAGTGAGTAGGTGGTAGCTATATATCACACTGTCCGGGGATGGGAGACGTGTAGTGAGTAGGTGGTAGCTATACATCCCACTGTCCGGGGAGGGGATATGTGTAGTCAGTAGGTTGTAGCTATACATCACACTGTCCGGAGAGGGGATACATGTTGTGAGTAGGTGGTAGCTATACATCACACTGTTCGTGGAGGGGATACGTGTAGTGAGTATGTGGTAGCTATACATCACACTGTCCGAGGAGGGGAGACGTGTAGTGTGTAGGTGGTAGCTATACATCACACTGTCCGAGGAGGGGAGACGTGTAGTGAGTAGGTGGTAGCTATACATCACACTCTCCGGGGAGGGGAGACGTGTAGTGAGTTGGTGGTAGCTATACATCACACTGTCCGGGAAGGGGATACGTGTAGTGAGTATGTGGTAGCTATACATCACACTCTCCGGGGAGGGGATGCGTGTAGTGAGTAGGTGGTTGTTATACATCCCACTGTCCGGGGAGGGGATGCGTGTAGTGAGTAGGTTGTAGATATACATCACACTGTCCGGGGATGGGAGACGTGTAGTGAGTAGGTGGTAGCTATACATCACACTGTGCGGGGAGGGGAGACGTGTAGTGAGTAGGTGGTAGCTATACATCCCACTGTCCGAGGAGGGGAGACATGTAGTGAGTAGGTGGTAGCTATACATCACACTGTCCGGGGAGGGGATACGTGTAGTGAGTAGGCGGTAGCTATACATCACACTGTCCGGGAGGGGATCGTGTAGTGAGTAGGTGGTAGCTATACATCCACTGTCCGGGGAGGGGAGACGTGTAGTGAGTAGGTGGTAGCTATACATCACACTGTCCGGGAGGGGATACGTGTAGTGAGTAGGTGGTAGCTATACATCACACTGTCCGGGGAGGGGAGACGTGTAGTGAGTAGGTTGTAGCTATACATCACACTGTCCGGGGAGGGGAGACTGTAGTGAGTAGGTGGTAGCTATACATCACACTGTCCGGGGAGGGGAACGTGTAGTGAGTAGGTGGTAGCTATACATCACACTGTCCGGGGAGGAGACGTGTAGTGAGTAGGTGGTAGCTATACATCACACTGTCCGGGGAGGGGAGACGTGTAGTGAGTAGGTGAGCTATACATCACACTGTCCGGGAGAGGGATACGTGTAGTGAGTAGGTGGTAGCTATACATCACACTGTCCGGGGAGGGGAGACGTGTAGTGAGTAGGTGGTAGCTATACATCACACTGTCCGGGGAGGGGAGACGTGTAGTGAGTAGGTGGTAGCTATACATCACACTGTCCGGGGAGGGGATACGTGTAGTGAGTAGGTGGTAGCTATACATCACACTGTCCGGGGAGGGAGACGTGTAGTGAGTAGGTGGTAGCTATACATCACACTGTCCGGGGAGGGGAGACGTGTAGTGAGTAGGTGGTAGCTATACATCACACTGTCCGGGGAGGGGAGACGTGTAGTGAGTAGGTGGTAGCTATACATCACACTGTCCGGGGAGGGGATACGTGTAGTGAGTAGGTGGTAGCTATACATCACACTGTCCGGGGAGGGGAGACGTGTAGTGAGTAGGTGGTAGCTATACATCACACTGTCCGGGGAGGGGAGACGTGTAGTGAGTAGGTGGTAGCTATACATCACACTGTCCGGGGAGGGGATACGTGTAGTGAGTAGGTGGTAGCTATACATCACACTATCCGGGGAGGGGGTACGTGTAGTGAGTAGGTGGTAGCTATACATCACACTGTCCGGGGAGGGGATACGTGTAGTGAGTAGGTGGTAGCTATACATCACACTGTCCTTGGAGGGGAGACGTGTAGTGAGCAGGTCGAAGCTATACATCACACTGTCCGGGGAGGGGATACGTGTAGTGAGTAGGTGGTAGCTATACATCACACTGTCCGGGGAGGGGATACGTGTAGTGAGTAGGTGGTAGCTATACATCACACTGTCCGGGGAGGGGATACGTGTAGTGAGTAGGTGGTAGCTATACATCACACTGTCCGGGGAGGGGATACGTGTAGTGAGTAGGTGGTAGCTATACATCACACTGTCCGGGGAGGGGAGACGTGTAGTGAGTAGGTGGTAGCTATACATCACACTGTCCTTGGAGGGGAGACGTGTAGTGAGTAGGTCGTAGCTATACATCACACTGTCCGGGGAGGGGATACGTGTAGTGAGTAGGTGGTAGCTATACATCACACTGTCCGGGGAGGGGATACGTGTAGTGAGTAGGTGGTAGCTATACATCACACTGTCCGGGGAGGGGATACGTGTAGTGAGTAGGTGGTAGCTATACATCACACTGTCCGGGGAGGGGATACGTGTAGTGAGTAGGTGGTAGCTATACATCACACTGTCCGGGGAGGGGAGACGTGTAGTGAGTAGGTGGTAGCTATACATCACACTGTCCGGGGAGGGGAGACGTGTAGTGAGTAGGTCGTAGCTATACATCACACTGTCCGGGGAGGGGATACGTGTAGTGAGTAGGTGGTAGCTATACATCACACTGTCCGGGGAGGGGATACGTGTAGTGAGTAGGTGGTAGCTATACATCACACTGTCCGGGGAGGGGATACGTGTAGTGAGTAGGCGGTAGGTATGCATCACACTGTCCGAGGAGGGGATGCGTGTAGTGAGTAGGTGTTAGCTATACATCACACTGTCCGGCGGAGGGGATACGTGTAGTGAGTAAGCGGTAGGTATGCATCACACAGTCCGGGGAGTGGATGCGTGTAGTGAGTAGGTGGTAGCTATACATCCCACTGTCCGAGGAGGGGAGACGTGTAGTGAGTAGATGGTAGCTATACATCCCACTGTCCGGGGAGGGGAGACCTGTAGTGAGCAGGTCGAAGCTATACATCACAATGTCCGGGGAGCGGAGACGTGTAGTGAGTAGGTGGTAGCTATACATCACACTGTCCTTGGAGGGGAGACGTGTAGTGAGTAGGTGGTAGCTATATATCACACTGTCCGGGGATGGGAGACGTGTAGTGAGTAGGTGGTAGCTATACATCCCACTGTCCGGGGAGGGGATATGTGTAGTGAGTAGGTTGTAGCTATACATCACACTGTCCGGAGAGGGGATACATGTTGTGAGTAGGTGGTAGCTATACATCACACTGTCCGTGGAGGGGATACGTGTAGTGAGTATGTGGTAGCTATACATCACACTGTCCGAGGAGGGGAGACGTGTAGTGTGTAGGTGGTAGCTATACATCACACTGTCCGAGGAGGGGAGACGTGTAGTGAGTAGGTGGTAGCTATACATCACACTCTCCGGGGAGGGGAGACGTGTAGTGAGTTGGTGGTAGCTATACATCACACTGTCCGGGAAGGGGATACGTGTAGTGAGTAGGTGGTAGCTATACATCACACTCTCCGGGGAGGGGATGCGTGTAGTGAGTAGGTGGTTGTTATACATCCCACTGTCCGGGGAGGGGATGCGTGTAGTGAGTAGGTTGTAGATATACATCACACTGTCCGGGGATGGGAGACGTGTAGTGAGTAGGTGGTAGCTATACATCACACTGTGCGGGGAGGGGAGACGTGTAGTGAGTAGGTGGTAGCTATACATCCCACTGTCCGAGGAGGGGAGACATGTAGTGAGTAGGTGGTAGCTATACATCCCACTGTCCGGGGAGGAGATACGTGTAGTGAGTAGGTGGTAGCTATACATCACACTGTTCGGGGAGCGGATACGTGTAGTGAGTAGGTGGTAGCTATACATCACACTGTCCGGGAGGGGAGACGTGTAGTGAGTAGGGTAGCTATACATCACACTGTCCGGGAGGGAGACGTGTAGTGAGTAGGTGGTAGCTATACATCACACTGTCCGGGGAGGGGAGACGTGTAGTGAGTAGGTGGTAGCTATACATCACACTGTCCGGGGAGGGGATACGTGTAGTGAGTAGGTGGTAGCTATACATCACACTGTCCGGGGAGGGGATACGTGTAGTGAGTAGGTGGTAGCTATACATCACACTGTCCGGGAGGGGATACGTGTAGTGAGTAGGTGGTAGCTATACATCACACTGTCCGGGGAGGGGTACGTGTAGTGAGTAGGTGTAGCTATACATCACACTGTCCGGGGAGGGGATACGTGTAGTGAGTAGGTGGTAGCTATACATCACACTGTCCTGGGAGGGGATACGTGTAGTGAGTAGGTGGTAGCTATACATCACACTGTCCGGGGAGGGGATACGTGTAGTGAGTAGGTGGTAGCTATACATCACACTGTCCGGGGAGGGGATACGTGTAGTGAGTAGGTGGTAGCTATACATCACACTGTCCGGGGAGGGGATACGTGTAGTGAGTAGGTGGTAGCTATACATCATACTGTCCAGGGAGCGGAGACGTGTAGTGAGTAGGTGGTAGCTATACATCACAATGTCCGGGGAGAGGAGATGTGTAGTGAGTAGGTGGTAGCTATACATCACACTGTCCGGGGAGGGGAGACGTGTAGTGAGTAGGTGGTAGCTATACATCACACTGTCCGGGGAGGGGAGACGTGTAGTGAGTAGGTGGTAGCTATACATCACACTCTCTGGGGAGGCGAGAGGTGTAGTGAGTAAGTGGTAGCTATACATCACACTGTCCGGGGAGGGGATGCGTGTAGTGAGCAGGTAGTAGCTATACATCACACTGTCCCGGGAGGGGATACGTGTAGTGAGCAGGTAGTAGCTATACATCACACTGTCCGGGGAGGGGATACGTGTAATGAGTAGGCGGTAGGTATGCATCACACTGTCCGAGGAGGGGATGCGTGTAGTGAGTAGGTGTTAGCTATACATCACACTGTCCGGCGGAGGGGATACGTATAGTGAGTAAGCGGTATGTATGCATCACACAGTCCGGGGAGGGTGTAGTGAGTAGGTGGTTGTTATACATCCCAATGTCCGTGGAGGGGATGCGTGTAGTGAGTAGGTTGTAGATATACATCACACTGTCCGGGGATGGGAGACGTGTAGTGAGTAGGTGGTAGCTGTACATCACACTGTCCGGGGAGGGGATGCGTGTAGTGAGTAGGTTGTAGCTATACATCCCACTGTCCGGGGAGGGGATGCGTGTAGTGAGTAGGTTGTAACTATACATCACACTGTCCGGGGATGGGACACGTGTAGTGAGTAGGTGGTAGCTATACATCACACTGTCATGGGAGGGGATACGTGTAGTGAGTAGGTTGTAGCTATACATCACACTGTCCGGGGAGGGGATACGTGTAGTGAGTAGGTGGTAGCTATACATCACACTGTCCGGGGAGGGGATAGGTGTAGTGAGTAGGTGGTAGCTATACATCACACTGTCCTGGGAGGGGATACGTGTAGTGAGTAGGTGGTAGCTATACATCATACTGTCCAGAGAGCGGAGACGTGTAGTGAGTAGGTGGTAGCTATACATCACAATGTCCGGGGAGAGGAGATGTGTAGTGAGTAGGTGGTAGCTATACATCACACTGTCCGGGGAGGGGAGACGTGTAGTGAGTAGGTGGTAGCTATACATCACACTGTCCGGGGAGGGGAGACGTGTAGTGAGTAGGTGGTAGCTATACATCACACTCTCTGGGGAGGCGAGAGGTGTAGTGAGTAAGTGGTAGCTATACATCACACTGTCCGGGGAGGGGATGCGTGTAGTGAGCAGGTAGTAGCTATACATCATACTGTCCCGGGAGGGGATACGTGTAGTGAGCAGGTAGTAGCTATACATCACACTGTCCGGGGAGGGGATACGTGTAATGAGTAGGCGGTAGGTATGCATCACACTGTCCGAGGAGGGGATGCGTGTAGTGAGTAGGTGTTAGCTATACATCACACTGTCCGGCGGAGGGGATACGTATAGTGAGTAAGCGGTATGTATGCATCACACAGTCCGGGGAGGGTGTAGTGAGTAGGTGGTTGTTATACATCCCAATGTCCGTGGAGGGGATGCGTGTAGTGAGTAGGTTGTAGATATACATCACACTGTCCGGGGATGGGAGACGTGTAGTGAGTAGGTGGTAGCTGTACATCACACTGTCCGGGGAGGGGATGCGTGTAGTGAGTAGGTTGTAGCTATACATCCCACTGTCCGGGGAGGGGATGCGTGTAGTGAGTAGGTTGTAACTATACATCACACTGTCCGGGGTGGGGATGCGTGTAGTGAGTAGGTTGTAGCTATACATCCCACTGTCCGGGGAGGGGATGCGTGTAGTGAGTAGGTTGTAACTATACATCACACTGTCCGGGGATGGGACACGTGTAGTGAGTAGGTGGTAGCTATACATCACACTGTCATGGGAGGGGATACGTGTAGTGAGTAGGTTGTAGCTATACATCACACTCTCCGGGGAGGGGAGACGTGTAGTGAGTAGGTGGTAGCTATACATCACACTGTCCGGGGAGGGGATACGTGTAGTGAGTAGGCGGTTGGTATGCCTCACACTGTCCGGGGAGGGGATGCGTGTAGTGAGTAGGTGGTAGCTATACATCCCACTGTTCGAGGAGGGGAGACGTTTAGTGAGTAGGTGGTAGCTATACATCACACTGTCCAGGGAGGGGATACGTGTAGTGAGTAGGTGGTAGCTATACATCACACTGTCCAGGGAGGGGATACGTGTAGTGAGTATGTTGTAGCTATACATCACACTGTCCGGCTGAGGGGATACGTGTAGTGAGTAGGTGGTAGCTATACATCACACTGTCCGGGAAGGTGATACGTGTAGTGAGTAGGTGGTAGCTATACATCACACTGTCTGGGGAGGCGAGACGTGTAGTGAGTAGGTGGTAGCTATACATCACACTGTCCGGGGAGTGGATGCCTGTAGTGAGTAGGTAGTAGCTATACATCATACTGTCCGGGGAGGGGATACGTGTAGTGAGTAGGCGGTAGGTATGCATCACACTGTCCGAGGAGGGGATGCGTGTAGTGAGTAGGTGTTAGCTATACATCACACTGTCCGGCGGAGGGGATACGTGTAGTGAGTAAGCGGTAGGTATGCATCACACAGTCCGAGGAGGGGATGCGTGTAATGAGTAGGTGGTTGTTATACATCCCACTGTCCGGGGAGGGGATGCGTGTAGTGAGTAGGTTGTAGATATACATCACACTGTCCGGGGATGGGAAACGTGTAGTGAGTAGGTGGTCGCTATACATCACACTGTCCGGGGAGGGGATGCGTGTAGTGAGTAGGTTGTAGCTATACATCCCACTGTCCGGGGAGGGGATGCGTGTAGTGAGTAGGTGGTAGCTATACATCACACTGTCCGGGGAGGGGAGACGTGTAGTGAGTAGGTGGTAGCTATACATCACACTGTCCGGGGAGGGGATACGTGTAGTGAGTAGGTGGTAGCTATACATCACACTGTCCGGGGAGGGGATACGTGTAGTGAGTAGGCGGTTGGTATGCATCACACTGTCCGGGGAGGGGATGCGTGTAGTGAGTAGGTGGTAGCTATACATCCCACTGTCCGAGGAGGGGAGACGTGTAGTGAGTAGGTGGTAGCTATACATCACACTGTCCGGGGAGGGGATACGTGTAGTGAGTATGTGGTAGCTATACATCACACTGTCCGGGGAGGGGATACGTGTAGTGAGTAAGCGGTAGGTATGCATCACACTGTCCGGGGAGGGGATGCGTGTAGTGAGTAGGTGGTAGCTATACATCCCACTGTCCGGGGAGGAGATACGTGTAGTGAGTAGGTGGTAGCTATACATCACACTGTCCGGGGAGGGGAGACGTGTAGTGAGTAGGTGGTAGCTATACATCACACTGTCCGGGGAGGGAGACGTGGAGTGGTAGGTATCATCCACTGCGGGGGGATGCGTGTAGTGAGTAGGTGGTAGCTATACATCACACTGTCCGGGGAGGGGATACGTGTAGTGGTAAGCGGTAGTATAAATCACACTGTCCGGGGAGGGGATGGTGTAGTGAGTAGGTGGTAGCTATACATCCCACTGTCCGGGGAGGGGATGCGTGTAGTGAGTAGGTGGTAGCTATACATCACACTGTCCGGGATGGGAGACGTGTAGTGAGTAGGTGGTAGCTATACATCACACTGTCCGGGGAGGGATGCGTGTAGTGAGTAGGTGGTAGCTATACATCCCACTGTCCGGGGAGGGGATACGTGTAGTGAGTAGGTGGTAGCTATACATCACACTGTCCGGGGAGGGGAGACGTGTAGTGAGTAGGTGGTAGCTATACATCACACTGTCCGGGGAGGGGATACGTGTAGTGAGTAGGTGGTAGCTATACATCACACTGTCCGGGGAGGGGAGACGTGTAGTGAGTAGGTGGTAGCTATACATCACACTGTCCGGGGAGGGGATACATGTAGTGAGTAGGTGGTAGCTATACATCACACTGTCCGGGGAGGGGATACGTGTAGTGAGTAGGTGGTAGCTATACATCACACTGTCCGGGGAGGGGATACATGTAGTGAGTAGGTGGTAGCTATACATCATACTGTCCGGGGAGGGGATACGTGTAGTGAGTAGGTGGTAGCTATACATCACACTGTCCGGGGAGGGGATACGTGTAGTGAGTAGGTGGTAGCTATACATCATACTGTCCGGGGAGGGGATACGTGTAGTGAGTAGGTGGTAGCTATACATCACACTGTCCGGGGAGGGGATACGTGTAGTGAGTAGGTGGTAGCTATACATCACACTGTCCAGGGAGCGGAGACGTGTAGTGAGTAGGTGGTAGCTATACATCACAATGTCCGGGGAGGGGATACGTGTAGTGAGTAGGTGGTAGCTATACATCACACTGTCCGGGGAGGGGAGACGTGTAGTGAGTAGGTGGTAGCTATACATCACACTGTCCGGGGAGGGGATGAATGTAGTGAGTAGGTGGTAGCTATACATCACACTGTCCGGGGAGGGGATGAATGTAGTGAGTAGGTGGTAGCTATACATCACACTGTCCGGGGAGGGGATGAATGTAGTGAGTAGGTGGTAGCTATACATCACACTGTCCGGGGAGGGGATGAATGTAGTGAGTAGGTGGTAGCTATACATCACACTGTCCGGGGAGGGGATGAATGTAGTGAGTAGGTGGTAGCTATACATCACACTGTCCGGGGAGGGGATGAATGTAGTGAGTAGGTGGTAGCTATACATCACACTGTCCGGGGAGGGGATGAATGTAGTGAGTAGGTGGTAGCTATACATCACACTGTCCGGGGAGGGGATGAATGTAGTGAGTAGGTGGTAGCTATACATCACACTGTCCGGGGAGGGGATGAATGTAGTGAGTAGGTGGTAGCTATACATCACACTGTCCGGGGAGGGGATATGTGTAGTGATTCGGCGGTAGGTATGCATCACACTGTCCGGGTAGGGGATGCGTGTAGTGAGTAGGTGGTAGCTATACATCACACTATCCGGGGAGGGGATACGTTTAGTGAGTAGGCGGTTGGTATGCCTCACACTGTCCGGGGAGGGGATGCGTGTAGTGAGTAGGTGGTAGCTATACATCCCACTGTTCGAGGAGGGGAGACGTTTAATGAGTAGGTGGTAGCTATACATCACACTGTCCGGGGAGGGGATACGTGTAGTGAGTATGTGGTAGCTATACATCACACTGTCCGGCGGATTGGATACGTGTAGTGAGTAAGCGGTAGGTATGCATCACACAGTCCAGGGAGGGGATGCGTGTAGTGAGTAGGTGGTAGCTATACATCACACTGTCCGGAGAGGGGATACTTGGTGTGAGTAGGTGGTAGCTATACATCACACTGTCCGAGCAGGGGAGACGTGTAGTGAGCAGGTCGAAGCTATACATCACACTGTCCGGGGAGGGGATGCGTGTAGTGAGTAGGTGGTAGCTATACATCCCACTGTCCGATGAGGGGAGACGTGTAGTGAGTAGGTGGTAGCTATATATCACACAGTCCGTGGATGGGAGACGTGTAGTGAGTAGGTGGTAGCTATACATCCCACTGTCCGTGGAGGGGATACGTGTAGTGAGTAGGTGGTAGCTATACATCACACTGTCCGGGGAGGGGATACGTGTAGTGAGTAGGTGGTAGCTATACATCACACTGTCCGGGGAGGGGATATGTGTAGTGAGTAGGTTGTAGCTATACATCACACTGTCCGGGGAGGGGATACGTGTAGTGAGTAGGTGGTAGCTATATATCACACAGTCCGTGGATGGGAGACGTGTAGTGAGTAGGTGGTAGCTATACATCCCACTGTCCGTGGAGGGGATACGTGTAGTGAGTAGGTGGTAGCTATACATCACACTGTCCGGGGAGGGGATACGTGTAGTGAGTAGGTGGTAGCTATACATCACACTGTCCGGGGAGGGGATATGTGTAGTGAGTAGGTTGTAGCTATACATCACACTGTCCGGGGAGGGGATACCTGTAGAGAGTAGGTGGTAGCTATACATCCCACTGTCCGTGGAGGGGATACGCGTAGTGAGTAGGTGGTAGCTATACATCACACAGTCCGTGGATGGGAGACGTGTAGTGAGTAGGTGGTAGCTATACATCCCACTGTCCGTGGATGGGATACGTGTAGTGAGTAGGTGGTAGCTATACATCACACTGTCCGGGGAGGGGATACGTGTAGAGAGTAGGTGGTAGCTATACATCCCACTGTCCGGGGAGGGGATACGTGTAGTGAGTAGGTGGTAGCTATACATCATACTGTCCAGGGAGCGGAGACGTGTAGTGAGTAGGTGGTAGCTGTACATCACACTGTCCGGGGAGGGGATACGTGTAGTGAGTAGGTGGTAGCTATACATCACACTGTCCGGGGAGGGGATACGTGTAGTGAGTAGGTGGTAGCTATACATCATACTGTCCGGGGAGCGGAGATGTGTAGTGAGTAGGTGGTAGCTATACATCACAATGCCCGGGGAGGGGAGACGTGTAGTGAGTAGGTTGTAGCTATACATCACACTGTCCGGGGAGGGGCGACGTGTAGTGAGTATGTGGTAGCTATACATCACACTGTCCGGGGAGGGGAGACGTGTAGTTAATAGGTGGTAGCTATACATCACACTGTCCGGGAAGGGGAGACATGTAGTGAGTAGGTAGTAGCTATACATCACACTGTCCGGGGAGGGGATGCATGTAGTGAGTAGGTGGTAGCTATACATCACACTGCCCGGGGAGGGGCGACGTGTAGTGAGTATGTGGTAGCTATACATCACACTGTCCGGGGAGGGGAGACGTGTAGTTAATAGGTGGTAGCTATACATCACACTGTCCGGGGAGGGGCGACGTGTAGTGAGTATGTGGTAGCTATACATCACACTGTCCGGCGAGGGGAGACGTGTAGTTAATAGGTGGTAGCTATGCATCACACTGTCCGGGAAGGGGAGACATGTAGTGAGTAGGTGGTAGCTATACATCACACTGTCCGGGGAGGGGATGCATTTAGTGAGTAGGTGGTAGCTATACATCACACTGTCCGGGGAGCGGAGATGTGTAGTGAGTAGGTGTTAGCTATACATCACACTGTCCGGGGAGGGGAGACGTGTAGTGAGTAGGTGGTAGCTATACATCACACTGTCCGGGGAGGGGCTACGTGTAGTGAGTAGTTGTTGGCTATAAATCACACTCTCCTGGGAGGGGATACCTGTAGTGAGTAGGTTGTAGCTATATATCACACTGTCCGGGGAGGGGCGACGTGTAGTGAGTATGTGGTAGCTATACATCACACTGTCCGGGGAGGGGAGACGTGCAGTTAATAGGTGGTAGCTATACATCACACTGTCCGGGAATGGGAGACATGTAGTGAGTAGGTGGTAGCTATACATCACACTGTCCGGGGAGGGGATGAATGTAGTGAGTAGGTGGTAGCTATACATCACACTGTCCGGGGAGGGGATGCGTGTAGTGAGTAGGTGGTAGCTATACATCCCACTGTCCGATGAGGGGAGACGTGTAGTGAGTAGGTGGTAGCTATATATCACACAGTCCGTGGATGGGAGACGTGTAGTGAGTAGGTGGTAGCTATACATCCCACTGTCCGTGGAGGGGATACGTGTAGTGAGTAGGTGGTAGCTATACATCACACTGTCCGGGGAGGGGATACATGTAGTGAGTATGTGGTAGCTATACATCACACTGTCCGGGGAGGGGAGACGTGTAGTTAATAGGTGGTAGCTATACATCACACTGTCCGGGGAGGGGCGACGTGTAGTGAGTATGTGGTAGCTATACATCACACTGTCCGGCTAGGGGAGACGTGTAGTTAATAGGTGGTAGCTATGCATCACACTGTCCGGGAAGGGGAGACATGTAGTGAGTAGGTGGTAGCTATACATCACACTGTCCGGGGAGGGGATGCATGTAGTGAGTAGGTGGTAGCTATACATCACACTGTCCGGGGAGCGGAGATGTGTAGTGAGTAGGTGGTAGCTATACATCACACTGTCCGGGGAGGGGAGACGTGTAGTGAGTAGGTGGTAGCTATACATCACACTGTCCGGGGAGGGGCTACGTGTAGTGAGTAGGTGTTGGCTATACATCACACTGTCCGGGGAGGGGATACGTTTAGTGAGTAGGCGGTTGGTATGCCTCACACTGTCCGGGGAGGGGATGCGTGTAGTGAGTAGGTGGTAGCTATACGTCCCACTGTTCGAGGAGGGGAGACGTTTAATGAGTAGATGGTAGCTATACAACACACTGTCCGGGGAGGGGATACGTGTAGTGAGTATGTGGTAGCTATACATCACACTGTCCGGCGGAGTGGATACGTGTAGTGAGTAAGCGGTAGGTATGCATCACACAGTCCGGGGAGGGGATGCGTGTAGTGAGTAGGTGGTAGCTATACATCACACTGTCCGGAGAGGGGATACATGGTGTGAGTAGGTGGTAGCTATACATCACACTGTTCGGGGAGGGGATACGTGTAGTGAGTAGGTGGTAGCTATACATCACACTGTCCGAGCAGGGGAGACGTGTAGTGAGCAGGTCGAAGCTATACATCACACTGTCCGGGGAGGGGATGCGTGTAGTGAGTAGGTGGTAGCTATACATCCCACTCTCCGATGAGGGGAGACGTGTAGTGAGTAGGTGGTAGCTATATATCACACAGTCCGTGGATGGGAGACGTGTAGTGAGTAGATGGTAGCTATACATCCCACTGTCCGTGGAGGGGATACGTGTAGTGAGTAGGTGGTAGCTATACATCACACTGTCCTGGGAGGGGATACGTGTAGTGAGTAGGTGGTAGCTATACATCACACTGTCCGGGGAGGGGATACGTGTAGTGAGTAGGTTGTAGCTATACATCACACTGTCCGGAGAGGGGATACATGTTGTGAGTAGGTGGTAGCTATACATCTCACTGTCCGCGGAGGGGATACGTGTAGTGAGTAGGTGGTAGCTATACATCATACTGTCCAGGGAGCGGAGACGTGTAGTGAGTAGGTGGTAGCTGTACATCACACTGTCCGGGGAGGGGATACGTGTAGTGAGTAGGTGGTAGCTATACATCACACTGTCCGGGGAGGGGAGACGTGTAGTGAGTAGGTGGTAGCTATACATCACACTGTCCGGGGAGCGGAGACGTGTAGTGAGTAGGTGGTAGCTATACATCACAATGTCCGGGGAGGGGAGACATGTAGTGAGTAGGTGGTAGCTATACATCACACTGTCTGGGAGGGGAGACGTGTAGTGAGTAGGTTGTAGCTTTACATCACACTGTCCGGGGAGGGGCGACGGGTAGTGAGTATGTGGTAGCTATACATCACACTGTCCGGGGAGGGGAGACGTGTAGTTAATAGATTGTAGCTATACATCACACTGTCCGGGAAGGAGAGACATGTAGTGAGTAGGTGGTAGCTATACATCACACTGTCCGGGGAGGGGATGCATGTAGTGAGTAGGTGGTAGCTATACATCACACTGTCCGGGGAGGGGCGACGTGTAGTGAGTATGTGGTAGCTATACATCGCACTGTCCGGGGAGGGGAGACGTGTAGTTAATAGGTGGTAGCTATACATCACACTGTCCGGGGAGGGGCGACGTGTAGTGAGTATGTGGTAGCTATACATCACACTGTCCGGCGAGGGGAGACGTGTAGTTAATAGGTGGTAGCTATACATCACACTGTCCGGGAAGGGGGGACCTGTAGTGAGTAGGTGGTAGCTATACATCACACTGTCCGGGGAGGGGATGCATGTAGTGAGTAGGTGGTGGCTATACATCACACTGTCCGGGGAGGGGATACGTGTAGTGAGTAGGCGGTTGGTATGCCTCACACTGTCCGGGGAGGGGATGCGTGTAGTGAGTATGTGGTAGCTATACATCCCACTGTTCGAGGAGGGGAGACGTGTAGTGAGTAGGTGGTAGCTATACATCACACTGTCCGGGGAGGGGATACGTGTAGTGAGTATGTGGTAGCTATACATCACACTGTCCGGCGGAGGGGATACGTGTAGTGAGTAAGCGGTAGGTATGCATCACACAGTCCGGGGAGGGGATGCGTGTAGTGAGTAGGTGGTAGCTATACATCCCACTGTCCGGGGAGGAGATACGTGTAGTGAGTAGGTTGTAGCTGTACATCACACTGTCCGGAGAGGGGATACATGTTGTGAGTAGGTGGTAGCTATACATCACACTGTTCGGGGAGGGGATACGTGTAGTGAGTAGGTGGTAGCTATACATCACACTGTCCGAGGAGGGGAGACGTGTAGTGAGCAGGTCGAAGCTATACATCACACTATCCGCGGAGGGGATGCGTGTAGTGAGTAAGTGGTAGCTATACATCCCACTATCCGATGAGGGGAGAGGTGTAGTGAGTAGGTGGTAGCTATATATCACACTGTCCGGGGATGGGAGACGTGTAGTGAGTAGGTGGTAGCTATACATCACACTGTCCGGGGAGGGGAGACGTGTAGTGAGTAGGTGGTAGCTATACATCACACTGTCCGGGGAGGGGATACGTGTAGTGAGTAGGTGTAGCTATACATCCCTGTCCGGGGAGGGGATACGTGTAGTGAGTAGGTTGTAGCTATACATCACACTGTCCGGGGAGGGGATACGTGTAGTGAGTAGGTGTAGCTATACATCACACTGTCCGGGAGGGGATACGTGTAATGAGTAGGTGGTAGCTATACATCACACTGTCCGGAGAGGGGATACATGTTGTGAGTAGGTGGTAGCTATACATCATACTGTCCGGGGAGGGGATACGTGTAGTGAGTAGGTGGTAGCTATACATCACACTGTCCGGGGAGGGGATACGTGTAGTGAGTAGTGGTAGCTATACATCACACTGTCCGGGAGGGGAGACGTGTAGTGAGTAGGTGGTAGCTATACATCACACTGTCCGGGAGGGGATACGTGTTGAGTAGGTGGTAGCTATACATCACACTGTCCGGGAGGGAGACGTGTAGTGAGTAGGTGGTAGCTATACATCACACTGTCCGGGGAGGGGAGACGTGTAGTGAGTAGGTGGTAGCTATACATCACACTGTCCGGGAGGGAGACGTGTAGTGAGTAGGTGGTAGCTATACATCACACTGTCCGGGGAGGGGAGACGTGTAGTGAGTAGGTGGTAGCTATACATCACACTGTCCGGGGAGGGGAGACGTGTAGTGAGTAGGTGGTAGCTATACATCACACTGTCCGGGGAGGGGAGACGTGTAGTGAGTAGGTGGTAGCTATACATCACACTGTCCGGGGAGGGGATACGTGTAGTGAGTAGGTGGTAGCTATACATCACACTGTCCGGGGAGGGGAGACGTGTAGTGAGTAGGTGGTAGCTATACATCACACTGTCCGGGGAGGGGAGACGTGTAGTGAGTAGGTGGTAGCTATACATCACACTGTCCGGGGAGGGGAGACGTGTAGTGAGTAGGTGGTAGCTATACATCACACTGTCCGGGGAGGGGATACGTGTAGTGAGTAGGTGGTAGCTATACATCACACTGTCCGGGGAGGGGATACGTGTAGTGAGTAGGTGGTAGCTATACATCACACTGTCCGGGGAGGGGAGACGTGTAGTGAGTAGGTGGTAGCTATACATCACACTGTCCGGGGAGGGGAGACGTGTAGTGAGTAGGTGGTAGCTATACATCACACTGTCCGGGGAGGGAATGCGTGTAGTGAGTAGGTGGTAGCTATACATCACACTGTCCGGGGAGGGGATATGTGTAGTGAGTAGGTGGTAGCTATACATCACACTGTCCGGGGAGGGGAGACGTGTAGTGAGTAGGTGGTAGCTATACATCACACTGTCCGGGAGGGGAGACGTGTAGTGAGTAGGTGGTAGCTATACATCACACTGTCCGGGGAGGGGATACGTGTAGTGAGTAGGTGGTAGCTATACATCACACTGTCCGGGGAGGGGATACGTGTAGTGAGTAGGTGGTAGTTATACATCACACTGTCCGGGGAGGGGATGCGTGTAGTGAGTAGGTGGTAGCTATACATCACACTGTCCGGGAGGGATACTTGTGTGAGTAGGTGGTAGCTATACATCACACTGTCGGGGAGGGATACGTGTAGTGAGTAGGTGGTAGCTATACATCACACTGTCCGGGGAGGGGAGACGTGTAGTGAGTAGGTGGTAGCTATACATCACACTGTCCGGGAGGGAGCGTGTAGTGAGTAGGTGGTAGCTATACATCACACTGTCCGGGGAGGGGATACGTGTAGTGAGTAGTGGTAGCTATACATCACACTGTCCGGGGAGGGGATGCGTGTAGTGAGTAGGTGGTAGCTATACATCCCACTGTTCGAGGAGGGGAGACGTTTAGTGAGTAGGTGGTAGCTATACATCACACTGTCCGGGGAGGGGATACGTGTAGTGAGTATGTGGTAGCTATACATCACACTGTCCGGGGAGGGGAGACATGTAGTGAGTAGGTGGTAGCTATACATCACACTGTCCGGGGAGGGGATACGTGTAGTGAGTAGGTGGTAGCTATACATCACACTGTCCGGGGAGGGGATACGTGTAGTGAGTATGTGGTAGCTATACATCACACTGTCCGGGGAGGGGAGACGTGTAGTGAGTAGGTGGTAGCTATACATCACACTGTCCGGGGAGGGGAGACATGTAGTGAGTAGGTTGTAGCTATACATCACACTGTCCGGGGGGGGATACGTGTAGTGAGTAGGTGGTAGCTATACATCACACTGTCC
>JABXNX010000308.1:0-18611 GCA_014843695.1 Archivesica marissinica | reverse complement strand
TTACACATATAGTGAGGTTACATATACAGTGATGTTACACATATAGTGAGGTTACATATACAGTGAGGTTACACATACAGTGAGGTTACTCATGAAGTGTGGTTACATATATAGTGAGGTTACACATACAGTGAGGTTACATATACAGTGATGTTACACACACAGTGGGGTTACACATACAGTGATGTTACACATACAGTGAGGTTACACATACAGTGAGGTTACACATACAGTGAGGTTACATATACAGTGAGGTTACACATATAGTGAGGTTACATATACAGTGAGGTTACACATACAGTGAGGTTACACATATAGTGAGGTTACATATACAGTGAGGTTACACATACAGTGGGGTTACACATACAGTGAGGTTACACATATAGTGAGGGGTTAACATAATTAGCGCGGTTAACACCATACAGTGCCGGTCATTACACATGCCCAGCGAAGGTTAACACATGCCCAGTGAGGTTACATCATCTAAGCGACGGATACACATACACGATAGTGAATGGGTTAGACATAACAGTAAGGTTACACATAACATGTAAGGGTTACTCATATAGGGGCGTTACACATACAGGGGGGATTACCACATACAATGGAGGTTACACATATAGTCGGGGTTTACACATACAGCATGCGCCAGGTTACACATGAAGTGGAGGTTAGCGTTACATAGCTAGTGAGGTGTCAACATAACAGTGAAGGTTACATATAGAGTAGAGGTTAACATCCCTACCGAGCAAGCGTATATCCATGACAAAGTGAGGTTACATATACAGTGGGGTTACACATATAGTGAGATTACACATACAGTGAGGTTACACATATAGTGAGGTTACATATACAGTGATCTTACACATATAGTGAGGTTACACATACAGTGAGGTTACACATACAGTGAGGCTACATATACAACGTAGGTTCACATACAGTGAGGATTACATATACAGATGAGGTTACACATACAGTGACGATTACACATACAGTGAGGTTACACATAAAGTGAGTTTACACATACAGTGATGTTACACATACAGTGAGGATACACATACAGTGAGGTTAAACATACAGTGAGGTTACTCATGAAGGGAGGTTACACATACAGTGAGGTTACATATACAGTGAGGTTACACATACAGTGAGGTTACACATATAGTGAGGTTACATATACAGTGAGTTTACACATACAGTGGGGTTACATATTCAGTGAGGTTACATATATAGTGAGGTTACACATATAGTGAGGTTACACATACAGTGGGGTTACATATACAGTGAAGTTACACATATAGTGAGGTTACACATACAGTGAGGTTACATATACAGTGAGGTTACATATACAGTGAGGTTACATATACAGTGAGGTTACACATGCAGTGAGGTTACACATACAGTGAGGTTACACATATAGTGAGGTTACACATACAGAGAGGTTACACATACAGCGGGTTACACATACAGTGATGTTACACACACAGTGGGGTTACACATACAGTGATGTTACACATACAGTGAGGTTACACATACAGTGAGGTTACACATACAGTGAGGTTACATATACAATGAAGGCTTACACATATAGAATGACGTATAACATAATACAGTGAAGAAGTTACACATACAGTGAGGTTACACATACAGTGAGCGTTACCACATATACAGCTGAGCGTTACACATACAGTGGGGTTACAAATACAGTGAGGATTACACATACAGTGAGGTTACATATACAGTGAGGTTACACATATAGTGAGGTTACACATACAGTGAGGTTACATATACAGTGAGGTTACACATACAGTGAGGTTACACATACAGTGAGGTTACATATACAGTGATGCTACATATACAGTGAGGTTACACATATAGTGAGGTTACATATACAGTGGGGTTACACATATAGTGAGATTACACATACAGTGAGGTTACACATATAGTGAGGTTACATATACAGTGATGTTACACATATAGTGAGGTTACATATACAGTGAGGTTAAACATACAGTGAGGTTACTCATGAAGTGTGGTTACATATATAGTGAGGTTACACATACAGTGAGGTTACATATACAGTGAGGTTACACATACAGTGAGATTACACATACAGAGGGGTTACACAAACAGTGAGGTTACACATATAGTGGGGTTACACATACAGTGGGGTTACATATAGTGAGGTTACATATACAGTGAGGTTACACATATAGTGAGGTTACACATAGTTGGGGTTACACATGCAGTGGGGTTACACATATAGTGAGGTTACACATATAGTGGGGTTACACATATAGTGGGGTTACACATATAGCGGGGTTACACATACAGTGCGGTTACACATGCAGTGAGGTTACACATGCAGTGAGGTTACACATATAATGGGGTTACACATATAGTGAGGTTAGACATACAGTAAGGTTACACATACAGTAAGGTTACTCATATAGTGGGGTTACACATACAGTGGGATTACACATACAATGGGTTACACATATAGTGAGGTTACACATACAGTGGGGTTACACATACAGTGGGGTTACACATACAGTAAGGTTACACATACAGTGAGGTTACACATACAGTGAGGTTACACATATAGTGAGGTTACACATACAGTGAGGTTACATATAGTGAGGTTACATATACAGTGAGGTTACACATATAGTGAGGTTACACATAGTTGAGGTTACACATACAGTGAGGTTACACATACAGTGAGGTTACACATACAGTGAGGTTACACATACAGTGGGGTTACACATACAGTAAGGATACACATATAGTGAGGTTACACATACAGTGGGGTTACACATATAGTGAGATTACACATACAGTGAGGTTACACATACAGTGAGGTTACATATACAGTGGGGTTACACATACAGTGATGTTACACATACAGTGAGGTTACACATACAGTGAGGTTACACATACAGTGAGGTTACATATACAGTGAGGTTACACATATAGTGAGGTTACATATACAGTGAGGTTACACATACAGTGAGGTTACACATACAGTGAGGTTACATATACAGTGAGGTTACACATACAGTGGGGTTACACATACAGTGAGGTTACACATACAGTGAGGTTACATATACAGTGAGGTTACACATATAGTGAGGTTACACATACAGTGAGGTTACATATACAGTGAGGTTACACATACAGTGAGGTTACACATACAGTGAGGTTACACATACAGTGAGGTTACACATACAGTGAGGTTACAAAAAACATACAGTGGGTTACACATATAGTGAGGTTACACATACAGTGAGGTTACACATAAGTGAGGTTACACATACAGTGAGGTTACACATACAGTGAGGTTACACATACAGTGAGGTTACATACAGTGAGGTTACACATGCAGTGGGTTACATATACAGTGAGGTTACACATATAGTGAGGTTACATATACAGTGAGGTTACACATACAGTGAGGTTACACATACAGTGAGGTTACATATACAGTGAGGTTACACATACAGTGGGGTTACACATACAGTGAGGTTACATATACAGTGAGGTTACACATATAGTGAGGTTACACATAGTTGTGGTTACACATACAATGGGGTTACACATACAGTGAGGTTACACATATAGTGGGGTTACACATATAGTGGGGTTAAACATATAGCGGGGTTACACATATAGTGGGGTTACACATATAGTGGGGTTACACATACAGTGGGATTACACATACAGTGGGGTTACACATATAGTGGGGTTACACATACGGTGGGGTTACACATACAGTGGGGTTACACATACAGTAAGGTTACACATATAGTGAGGTTACATATACAGTGGGGTTACACATATAGTGAGATTACACATACAGTGAGGTTACACATATATAGAGGTTACATATACAGTGAGGTTACACATATAGTGAGGTTACATATACAGTGAGGTTACACATACAGTGAGGTTACTCATGAAGTGAGGTTACATATATAGTGAGGTTACACATACAGTGAGGTTACATATAGAGTGAGGTTACACATACAGTGAGGTTACTCATGAAGTGAGGTTACATATATAGTGAGGTTACACATACAGTGAGGTTACACATACAGTGAGGTTACATATACAGTGGGGTTACATATACAGTGGGGTTACACATACAGTGAGGTTACATATACAGTGAGGTTACACATACAGTGAGGTTACATATACAGTGGGGTTACACATACAGTGGGGTTACATATACAGTGAGGTTACACATACAGTGAGGTTACATATACAGTGGGGTTACACATGCAGTGAGGTTACACATGCAGTGAGGTTACACATACAGTGAGGATACACATGCAGTGAGGTTACACATACAGTGAGGTTACTCATGAAGGGAGGTTACACATACAGTGGGGTTACATATCAGTGAGGTTACACATACAGTGAGGTTACACATATAGTGAGGTTACATATACAGTGAGGTTACACATACAGTGGGGTTACATATTCAGTGAGGTTACATATATAGTGAGGTTACACATATAGTGAGGTTACACATACAGTGGGGTTACATATACAGTGAAGTTACACATATAGTGAGGTTACACATACAGTGAGGTTACATATACAGTGAGGTTACATATACAGTGAGGTTACATATACAGTGAGGTTACACATGCAGTGAGGTTACACATACAGTGAGGTTACACATATAGTGAGGTTACACATACAGAGAGGTTACACATACAGCGGGGTTACACATACAGTGATGTTACACACACAGTGGGGTTACACATACAGTGATGTTACACATACAGTGAGGTTACACATACAGTGAGGTTACACATACAGTGAGGTTACATATACAGTGAGGTTACACATATAGTGAGGTTACATATACAGTGAGGTTACACATACAGTGAGGTTACACATACAGTGAGGTTACATATACAGTGAGGTTACACATACAGTGGGGTTACACATACAGTGAGGTTACACATACAGTGAGGTTACATATACAGTGAGGTTACACATATAGTGAGGTTACACATACAGTGAGGTTACATATACAGTGAGGTTACACATACAGTGAGGTTACACATACAGTGAGGTTACATATACAGTGAGGCTACATATACAGTGAGGTTACACATATAGTGAGGTTACATATACAGTGGGGTTACACATATAGTGAGATTACACATACAGTGAGGTTACACATATAGTGAGGTTACATATACAGTGATGTTACACATATAGTGAGGTTACATATACAGTGAGGTTACACATACAGTGAGGTTACTCATGAAGTGTGGTTACATATATAGTGAGGTTACACATACAGTGAGGTTACATATACAGTGAGGTTACACATACAGTGAGGTTACACATACAGTGGGGTTACACATACAGTGAGGTTACACATATAGTGGGGTTACACATACAGTGGGGTTACATATAGTGAGGTTACATATACAGTGAGGTTACACATATAGTGAGGTTACACATAGTTGGGGTTACACATGCAGTGGGGTTACACATATAGTGAGGTTACACATATAGTGGGGTTACACATATAGTGGGGTTACACATATAGCGGGGTTACACATACAGTGCGGTTACACATGCAGTGAGGTTACACATGCAGTGAGGTTACACATACAGTGGGGTTACACATATAGTGAGGTTAGACATACAGTAAGGTTACACATACAGTAAGGTTACACATATAGTGGGGTTACACATACAGTGGGATTACACATACAGTGGGGTTACACATATAGTGGGGTTACACATACAGTGGGGTTACACATACAGTGAGGTTACACATACAGTGGGGTTACACATACAGTAAGGATACACATATAGTGAGGTTACATATACAGTGGGGTTACACATATAGTGAGATTACACATACAGTGAGGTTACACATACAGTGAGGTTACATATACAGTGGGGTTACACATACAGTGATGTTACACATACAGTGAGGTTACACATACAGTGAGGTTACACATACAGTGAGGTTACATATACAGTGAGGTTACACATATAGTGAGGTTACATATACAGTGAGGTTACACATACAGTGAGGTTACACATACAGTGAGGTTACATATACAGTGAGGTTACACATACAGTGGGGTTACACATACAGTGAGGTTACACATACAGTGAGGTTACATATACAGTGAGGTTACACATATAGTGAGGTTACACATACAGTGAGGTTACATATACAGTGAGGTTACACATACAGTGAGGTTACACATACAGTGAGGTTACATATACAGTGAGGCTACATATACAGTGAGGTTACACATATAGTGAGGTTACATATACAGTGGGGTTACACATATAGTGAGATTACACATACAGTGAGGTTACACATATAGTGAGGTTACATATACAGTGATGTTACACATATAGTGAGGTTACATATACAGTGAGGTTACACATACAGTGAGGTTACTCATGAAGTGTGGTTACATATATAGTGAGGTTACACATACAGTGAGGTTACATATACAGTGAGGTTACACATACAGTGAGGTTACACATACAGTGGGGTTACACATACAGTGAGGTTACACATATAGTGGGGTTACACATACAGTGGGGTTACATATAGTGAGGTTACATATACAGTGAGGTTACACATATAGTGAGGTTACACATAGTTGGGGTTACACATGCAGTGGGGTTACACATATAGTGAGGTTACACATATAGTGGGGTTACACATATAGTGGGGTTACACATATAGCGGGGTTACACATACAGTGCGGTTACACATGCAGTGAGGTTACACATGCAGTGAGGTTACACATATAGTGGGGTTACACATATAGTGAGGTTAGACATACAGTAAGGTTACACATACAGTAAGGTTACACATATAGTGGGGTTACACATACAGTGGGATTACACATACAGTGGGGTTACACATATAGTGGGGTTACACATACAGTGGGGTTACACATACAGTGAGGTTACACATACAGTGGGGTTACACATACAGTAAGGTTACACATATAGTGAGGTTACATATACAGTGGGGTTACACATATAGTGAGGTTACACATACAGTGAGGTTACACATACAGTGAGGTTACATATACAGTGAGGTTACACATACAGTGAGGTTACACATACAGTGAGGTTACACATACAGTGAGGTTACACATACAGTGAGGTTACATATACAGTGAGGTTACACATATAGTGAGGTTACATATACAGTGAGGTTACACATACAGTGAGGTTACACATACAGTGAGGTTACACATACAGTGAGGTTACACATACAGTGAGGTTACACATACAGTGAGGTTACACATACAGTGAGGTTACACATACAGTGAGGTTACACATACAGTGAGGTTACATATACAGTGAGGTTACACATACAGTGAGGTTACATATACAGTGGGGTTACACATACAGTGGGGTTACATATACAGTGAGGTTACACATACAGTGAGGTTACACATACAGTGGGGTTACACATACAGTGAGGTTACACATGCAGTGAGGTTACACATACAGTGAGGTTACATATACAGTGAGGTTACACATATAGTGAGGTTACACATACAGTGAGGTTACATATACAGTGAGGTTACACATACAGTGAGGTTACATATACAGTGAGGTTACACATACAGTGAGGTTACACATACAGTGAGGTTACACATATAGTGAGGTTACACATACAGTGAGGTTACACATACAGTGGGGTTACACATACAGTGATGTTACACATACAGTGGGGTTACACATACAGTGAGGTTACACATACAGTGAGGTTACACATACAGTGAGGTTACACATACAGTGAGGTTACATATACAGTGAGGTTACACATATAGTGAGGTTACATATACAGTGAGGTTACACATACAGTGAGGTTACACATACAGTGAGGTTACATATACAGTGAGGTTACACATACAGTGGGGTTACACATACAGTGAGGTTACACATACAGTGAGGTTACATATACAGTGAGGTTACACATATAGTGAGGTTACACATAGTTGTGGTTACACATACAATGGGGTTACACATACAGTGAGGTTACACATATAGTGGGGTTACACATATAGTGGGGTTAAACATATAGCGGGGTTACACATATAGTGGGGTTACACATATAGTGGGGTTACACATACAGTGGGATTACACATACAGTGGGGTTACACATATAGTGGGGTTACACATACGGTGGGGTTACACATACAGTGGGGTTACACATACAGTAAGGTTACACATATAGTGAGGTTACATATACAGTGGGGTTACACATATAGTGAGATTACACATACAGTGAGGTTACACATATATAGAGGTTACATATACAGTGAGGTTACACATATAGTGAGGTTACATATACAGTGAGGTTACACATACAGTGAGGTTACTCATGAAGTGAGGTTACATATATAGTGAGGTTACACATACAGTGAGGTTACATATAGAGTGAGGTTACACATACAGTGAGGTTACTCATGAAGTGAGGTTACATATATAGTGAGGTTACACATACAGTGAGGTTACACATACAGTGAGGTTACATATACAGTGGGGTTACATATACAGTGGGGTTACACATACAGTGAGGTTACATATACAGTGAGGTTACACATACAGTGAGGTTACATATACAATGGGGTTACACATACAGTGGGGTTACATATACAGTGAGGTTACACATACAGTGAGGTTACATATACAGTGGGGTTACACATGCAGTGAGTTTACACATGCAGTGAGGTTACACATACAGTGAGGATACACATGCAGTGAGGTTACACATACAGTGAGGTTACTCATGAAGGGAGGTTACACATACAGTGGGGTTACATATACAGTGAGGTTACACATACAGTGAGGTTACACATATAGTGAGGTTACATATACAGTGAGGTTACACATACAGTGGGGTTACATATTCAGTGAGGTTACATATATAGTGAGGTTACACATATAGTGAGGTTACACATACAGTGGGGTTACATATACAGTGAAGTTACACATATAGTGAGGTTACACATACAGTGAGGTTACATATACAGTGAGGTTACATATACAGTGAGGTTACATATACAGTGAGGTTACACATGCAGTGAGGTTACACATACAGTGAGGTTACACATATAGTGAGGTTACACATACAGAGAGGTTACACATACAGCGGGGTTACACATACAGTGATGTTACACACACAGTGGGGTTACACATACAGTGATGTTACACATACAGTGAGGTTACACATACAGTGAGGTTACACATACAGTGAGGTTACATATACAGTGAGGTTACACATATAGTGAGGTTACATATACAGTGAGGTTACACATACAGTGAGGTTACACATACAGTGAGGTTACATATACAGTGAGGTTACACATACAGTGGGGTTACACATACAGTGAGGTTACACATACAGTGAGGTTACATATACAGTGAGGTTACACATATAGTGAGGTTACACATACAGTGAGGTTACATATACAGTGAGGTTACACATACAGTGAGGTTACACATACAGTGAGGTTACATATACAGTGAGGCTACATATACAGTGAGGTTACACATATAGTGAGGTTACATATACAGTGGGGTTACACATATAGTGAGATTACACATACAGTGAGGTTACACATATAGTGAGGTTACATATACAGTGATGTTACACATATAGTGAGGTTACATATACAGTGAGGTTACACATACAGTGAGGTTACTCATGAAGTGTGGTTACATATATAGTGAGGTTACACATACAGTGAGGTTACATATACAGTGAGGTTACACATACAGTGAGGTTACACATACAGTGGGGTTACACATACAGTGAGGTTACACATATAGTGGGGTTACACATACAGTGGGGTTACATATAGTGAGGTTACATATACAGTGAGGTTACACATATAGTGAGGTTACACATAGTTGGGGTTACACATGCAGTGGGGTTACACATATAGTGAGGTTACACATATAGTGGGGTTACACATATAGTGGGGTTACACATATAGCGGGGTTACACATACAGTGCGGTTACACATGCAGTGAGGTTACACATGCAGTGAGGTTACACATATAGTGGGGTTACACATATAGTGAGGTTAGACATACAGTAAGGTTACACATACAGTAAGGTTACACATATAGTGGGGTTACACATACAGTGGGATTACACATACAGTGGGGTTACACATATAGTGGGGTTACACATACAGTGGGGTTACACATACAGTGAGGTTACACATACAGTGGGGTTACACATACAGTAAGGATACACATATAGTGAGGTTACATATACAGTGGGGTTACACATATAGTGAGATTACACATACAGTGAGGTTACACATACAGTGAGGTTACATATACAGTGGGGTTACACATACAGTGATGTTACACATACAGTGAGGTTACACATACAGTGAGGTTACACATACAGTGAGGTTACATATACAGTGAGGTTACACATATAGTGAGGTTACATATACAGTGAGGTTACACATACAGTGAGGTTACACATACAGTGAGGTTACATATACAGTGAGGTTACACATACAGTGGGGTTACACATACAGTGAGGTTACATATACAGTGAGGTTACACATATAGTGAGGTTACACATACAGTGAGGTTACATATACAGTGAGGTTACACATACAGTGAGGTTACACATACAGTGAGGTTACATATACAGTGAGGTTACACATACAGTGAGGTTACACATACAGTGAGGTTACATATACAGTGAGGTTACACATACAGTGAGGTTACATATACAGTGAGGTTACACATACAGTGAGGTTACACATACAGTGAGGTTACACATACAGTGAGGTTACACATACAGTGAGGTTACACATACAGTGGGGTTACACATACAGTGAGGTTACACATACAGTGGGGTTACACATACAGTGAGGTTACACATACAGTGAGGTTACACATACAGTGAGGTTACACATACAGTGAGGTTACATATACAGTGAGGTTACACATACAGTGAGGTTACATATACAGTGAGGTTACACATACAGTGAGGTTACACATATAGTGAGGTTACATATACAGTGAGGTTACACATACAGTGGGGTTACACATACAGTGAGGTTACACATATAGTGAGGTTACACATACAGTGAGGTTACATATACAGTGAGGTTACACATACAGTGAGGTTACACATACAGTGAGGTTACACATACAGTGAGGTTACACATACAGTGAGGTTACATATACAGTGAGGTTACACATACAGTGAGGTTACACATACAGTGAGGTTACACATATAGTGAGGTTACACATACAGTGAGGTTACACATACAGTGAGGTTACACATACAGTGAGGTTACACATACAGTGAGGTTACATATACAGTGAGGTTACACATACAGTGAGGTTACACATACAGTGAGGTTACACATACAGTGAGGTTACACATACAGTGAGGTTACATATACAGTGAGGTTACACATACAGTGAGGTTACACATACAGTGAGGTTACACATACAGTGAGGTTACATATACAGTGAGGTTACACATATAGTGAGGTTACACATAGTTGTGGTTACACATACAATGGGGTTACACATACAGTGAGGTTACACATATAGTGGGGTTACACATATAGTGGGGTTAAACATATAGCGGGGTTACACATATAGTGGGGTTACACATATAGTGGGGTTACACATACAGTGGGATTACACATACAGTGGGGTTACACATATAGTGGGGTTACACATACGGTGGGGTTACACATACAGTGGGGTTACACATACAGTAAGGTTACACATATAGTGAGGTTACATATACAGTGGGGTTACACATATAGTGAGATTACACATACAGTGAGGTTACACATATATAGAGGTTACATATACAGTGAGGTTACACATATAGTGAGGTTACATATACAGTGAGGTTACACATACAGTGAGGTTACTCATGAAGTGAGGTTACATATATAGTGAGGTTACACATACAGTGAGGTTACATATAGAGTGAGGTTACACATACAGTGAGGTTACTCATGAAGTGAGGTTACATATATAGTGAGGTTACACATACAGTGAGGTTACACATACAGTGAGGTTACATATACAGTGGGGTTACATATACAGTGGGGTTACACATACAGTGAGGTTACATATACAGTGAGGTTACACATACAGTGAGGTTACATATACAATGGGGTTACACATACAGTGGGGTTACATATACAGTGAGGTTACACATACAGTGAGGTTACATATACAGTGGGGTTACACATGCAGTGAGTTTACACATGCAGTGAGGTTACACATACAGTGAGGATACACATGCAGTGAGGTTACACATACAGTGAGGTTACTCATGAAGGGAGGTTACACATACAGTGGGGTTACATATACAGTGAGGTTACACATACAGTGAGGTTACACATATAGTGAGGTTACATATACAGTGAGGTTACACATACAGTGGGGTTACATATTCAGTGAGGTTACATATATAGTGAGGTTACACATATAGTGAGGTTACACATACAGTGGGGTTACATATACAGTGAAGTTACACATATAGTGAGGTTACACATACAGTGAGGTTACATATACAGTGAGGTTACATATACAGTGAGGTTACATATACAGTGAGGTTACACATGCAGTGAGGTTACACATACAGTGAGGTTACACATATAGTGAGGTTACACATACAGAGAGGTTACACATACAGCGGGGTTACACATACAGTGATGTTACACACACAGTGGGGTTACACATACAGTGATGTTACACATACAGTGAGGTTACACATACAGTGAGGTTACACATACAGTGAGGTTACATATACAGTGAGGTTACACATATAGTGAGGTTACATATACAGTGAGGTTACACATACAGTGAGGTTACACATACAGTGAGGTTACATATACAGTGAGGTTACACATACAGTGGGGTTACACATACAGTGAGGTTACACATACAGTGAGGTTACATATACAGTGAGGTTACACATATAGTGAGGTTACACATACAGTGAGGTTACATATACAGTGAGGTTACACATACAGTGAGGTTACACATACAGTGAGGTTACATATACAGTGAGGCTACATATACAGTGAGGTTACACATATAGTGAGGTTACATATACAGTGGGGTTACACATATAGTGAGATTACACATACAGTGAGGTTACACATATAGTGAGGTTACATATACAGTGATGTTACACATATAGTGAGGTTACATATACAGTGAGGTTACACATACAGTGAGGTTACTCATGAAGTGTGGTTACATATATAGTGAGGTTACACATACAGTGAGGTTACATATACAGTGAGGTTACACATACAGTGAGGTTACACATACAGTGGGGTTACACATACAGTGAGGTTACACATATAGTGGGGTTACACATACAGTGGGGTTACATATAGTGAGGTTACATATACAGTGAGGTTACACATATAGTGAGGTTACACATAGTTGGGGTTACACATGCAGTGGGGTTACACATATAGTGAGGTTACACATATAGTGGGGTTACACATATAGTGGGGTTACACATATAGCGGGGTTACACATACAGTGCGGTTACACATGCAGTGAGGTTACACATGCAGTGAGGTTACACATATAGTGGGGTTACACATATAGTGAGGTTAGACATACAGTAAGGTTACACATACAGTAAGGTTACACATATAGTGGGGTTACACATACAGTGGGATTACACATACAGTGGGGTTACACATATAGTGGGGTTACACATACAGTGGGGTTACACATACAGTGAGGTTACACATACAGTGGGGTTACACATACAGTAAGGATACACATATAGTGAGGTTACATATACAGTGGGGTTACACATATAGTGAGATTACACATACAGTGAGGTTACACATACAGTGAGGTTACATATACAGTGGGGTTACACATACAGTGATGTTACACATACAGTGAGGTTACACATACAGTGAGGTTACACATACAGTGAGGTTACATATACAGTGAGGTTACACATATAGTGAAGTTACATATACAGTGAGGTTACACATACAGTGAGGTTACACATACAGTGAGGTTACATATACAGTGAGGTTACACATACAGTGAGGTTACACATACAGTGAGGTTACATATACAGTGAGGTTACACATACAGTGAGGTTACACATACAGTGAGGTTACATATACAGTGAGGTTACACATACAGTGAGGTTACACATACAGTGAGGTTACATATACAGTGAGGTTACACATATAGTGAGGTTACACATACAGTGAGGTTACATATACAGTGAGGTTACACATACAGTGAGGTTACATATACAGTGAGGTTACACATGCAGTGAGGTTACACATACAGTGAGGTTACACATACAGTGAGGTTACACATACAGTGAGGTTACACATACAGTGAGGTTACACATACAGTGAGGTTACACATACAGTGAGGTTACACATACAGTGAGGTTACACATACAGTGAGGTTACACATACAGTGAGGTTACACATACAGTGAGGTTACACATACAGTGAGGTTACACATATAGTGAGGTTACATATACAGTGAGGTTACACATACAGTGAGGTTACACATACAGTGAGGTTACATATACAGTGAGGTTACACATACAGTGAGGTTACACATACAGTGAGGTTACACATATAGTGAGGTTACACATACAGTGAGGTTACATATACAGTGAGGTTACACATACAGTGAGGTTACACATACAGTGAGGTTACATATACAGTGAGGTTACACATACAGTGAGGTTACACATACAGTGAGGTTACACATACAGTGAGGTTACACATACAGTGAGGTTACACATATAGTGAGGTTACACATACAGTGAGGTTACACATACAGTGAGGTTACACATACAGTGAGGTTACACATACAGTGAGGTTACACATACAGTGAGGTTACACATACAGTGAGGTTACACATACAGTGAGGTTACACATACAGTGAGGTTACAATACAGTGAGGTTACACATAAAGTGAGGTTACACATACAGTGAGGTTACACATACAGTGAGGTTACACATACAGTGAGGTTACATATACAGTGAGGTTACACATACAGTGAGGTTACACATATAGTGAGGTTACACATACAGTGAGGTTACACATACAGTGAGGTTACACATACAGTGAGGTTACACATATAGTGAGGTTACATATACAGTGAGGTTACACATATAGTGAGGTTACATATACAGTGAGGTTACACATACAGTGAGGTTACTCATGAAGTGAGGTTACATATATAGTGAGGTTACACATACAGTGAGGTTACATATAGAGTGAGGTTACACATACAGAGAGGTTACTCATGAAGTGAGGTTACATATATAGTGAGGTTACACATACAGTGAGGTTACACATACAGTGAGGTTACACATACAGTGGGGTTACACATACAGTGAGGTTACACATACAGTGAGGTTACATATACAGTGAGGTTACACATACAGTGAGGTTACATATACAGTGGGGTTACACATACAGTGGGGTTACATATACAGTGAGGTTACACATACAGTGAGGTTACACATACAGTGAGGTTACACATGCAGTGAGGTTACACATACAGTGAGTTACACATACAGGAGGTTACACATACAGTGGGGTTACATATACAGTGAGGTTACACATACAGTGAGGTTACACATACAGTGAGGTTACATATACAGTGAGGTTACACATACAGTGGGGTTACACATACAGTGAGGTTACATATACAGTGAGGTTACACATATAGTGAGGTTACATATACAGTGGGGTTACACATACAGTGAGGTTACACATATAGTGAGGTTACACATACAGTGAGGTTACATATACAGTGAGGTTACACATACAGTGAGGTTACATATACAGTGAGGTTACACATACAGTGAGGTTACACATACAGTGAGGTTACACATACAGTGAGGTTACACATACAGTGAGGTTACACATACAGTGAGTTTACACATACAGTGAGGTTACATATACAGTGAGGTTACACATATAGTGAGGTTAATTATACAGTGAGGTTACACATACAGTGAGGTTACACATACAGTGAGGTTACATATACAGTGAGGTTACACATACAGTGGGGTTACACATACAGTGAGGTTACACATACAGTGAGGTTACACATACAGTGAGGTTACATATACAGTGAGGTTACATATACAGTGAGGTTACACATGCAGTGAGGTTACACATACAGTGAGGTTACACATGCAGTGAGGTTACACATACAGTGAGGTTACTCATGAAGGGAGGTTACACATACAGTGGGGTTACATATACAGTGAGGTTACACATACAGTGAGGTTACACATACAGTGAGGTTACACATACAGTGAGGTTACACATACAGTGAGGTTACATATACAGTGAGGTTACACATATAGTGAGGTTACATATACAGTGAAGTTACACATATAGTGAGGTTACACATACAGTGAGGTTACATATACAGTGAGGTTACATATACAGTGAGGTTACATATACAGTGAGGTTACACATGCAGTGAGGTTACACATACAGTGAGGTTACACATATAGTGAGGTTACATATACAGTGAGGTTACACATACAGTGAGGTTACACATACAGTGAGGTTACATATACAGTGAGGCTACATATACAGTGAGGTTACACATATAGTGAGGTTACATATACAGTGGGGTTACACATATAGTGAGATTACACATACAGTGAGGTTACACATATAGTGAGGTTACATATACAGTGATGTTACACATATAGTGAGGTTACATATACAGTGAGGTTACACATACAGTGAGGTTACTCATGAAGTGTGGTTACATATATAGTGAGGTTACACATACAGTGAGGTTACATATACAGTGAGGTTACACATACAGTGAGGTTACACATACAGTGGGGTTACACATACAGTGAGGTTACACATATAGTGGGGTTACACATACAGTGGGGTTACATATAGTGAGGTTACATATACAGTGAGGTTACACATATAGTGAGGTTACACATAGTTGGGGTTACACATGCAGTGGGGTTACACATATAGTGAGGTTACACATATAGTGGGGTTACACATATAGTGGGGTTACACATATAGCGGGGTTACACATACAGTGCGGTTACACATGCAGTGAGGTTACACATGCAGTGAGGTTACACATATAGTGGGGTTACACATATAGTGAGGTTAGACATACAGTAAGGTTACACATACAGTAAGGTTACACATATAGTGGGGTTACACATACAGTGGGATTACACATACAGTGGGGTTACACATATAGTGGGGTTACACATACAGTGGGGTTACACATACAGTGAGGTTACACATACAGTGGGGTTACACATACAGTAAGGATACACATATAGTGAGGTTACATATACAGTGGGGTTACACATATAGTGAGATTACACATACAGTGAGGTTACACATACAGTGAGGTTACATATACAGTGGGGTTACACATACAGTGATGTTACACATACAGTGAGGTTACACATACAGTGAGGTTACACATACAGTGAGGTTACATATACAGTGAGGTTACACATATAGTGAGGTTACATATACAGTGAGGTTACACATACAGTGAGGTTACACATACAGTGAGGTTACATATACAGTGAGGTTACACATACAGTGGGGTTACACATACAGTGAGGTTACACATACAGTGAGGTTACATATACAGTGAGGTTACACATATAGTGAGGTTACACATACAGTGAGGTTACATATACAGTGAGGTTACACATACAGTGAGGTTACACATACAGTGAGGTTACATATACAGTGAGGCTACATATACAGTGAGGTTACACATATAGTGAGGTTACATATACAGTGGGGTTACACATATAGTGAGATTACACATACAGTGAGGTTACACATATAGTGAGGTTACATATACAGTGATGTTACACATATAGTGAGGTTACATATACAGTGAGGTTACACATACAGTGAGGTTACTCATGAAGTGTGGTTACATATATAGTGAGGTTACACATACAGTGAGGTTACATATACAGTGAGGTTACACATACAGTGAGGTTACACATACAGTGGGGTTACACATACAGTGAGGTTACACATATAGTGGGGTTACACATACAGTGGGGTTACATATAGTGAGGTTACATATACAGTGAGGTTACACATATAGTGAGGTTACACATAGTTGGGGTTACACATGCAGTGGGGTTACACATACAGTGGGGTTACACATACAGTCAGGTTACACATACAGTGGGGTTACACATACAGTAAGGATACACATATAGTGAGGTTACATATACAGTGGGGTTACACATATAGTGAGATTACACATACAGTGAGGTTACACATATAGTGAGGTTACATATACATTGGGGTTACACATACAGTGATGTTACACATACAGTGAGGTTACACATACAGTGAGGTTACACATACAGTGAGGTTACATATACAGTGAGGTTACACATATAGTGAGGTTACATATACAGTGAGGTTACACATACAGTGAGGTTACACATACAGTGAGGTTACATATACAGTGAGGTTACACATACAGTGGGGTTACACATACAGTGAGGTTACACATACAGTGA
>JABXNX010000307.1:0-18613 GCA_014843695.1 Archivesica marissinica | reverse complement strand
ATACTTGCGCGGTTGACTCTAGATTCTATTTCCTTCGTGTGTTTATCTATGGCAATTCTTCGCAGCTTCGCTGTTTTTAGTAAGTGTATCTCTTGGAAAATATGGAAGTGATTTTGCTTCTGCAATATGAAAGTTTGTTTGTTTGTTAGTTCGGGTTTTTACGCCTGCATCAGCACCATTTTGGGCTATATCGCCGGCGGGCAGTTTACCTAACAACACCTTTCCTGGGCAGGCTCCAGCGGTTAACCAGTACTTGGGTGCACCAACCTCCGTAAGAAACTGCCAACTTTTTCATATATATGAGACACGGCCTCAGCGGGGCTCGAACCCGTGACCATCAGTGATGATAGGTTACAGTGGTGACCGTAACCACTCGACCACAGAGGCGGAGCAATATGAAAGATAAAAATTCAATGAATTGTATCCTCTGACAGATGGGTTTTAGGAAAGAGGTGTGTGTTTTACGTTTATTTATCGTCGCTACAAGTTGCCCATATGAGCGAGTCATTTTAGAGTTTTGGAGGATAGTGCAATAATACAGACAGAGACCCATTCCAGAGTCTCCTCTGGTTCTCTTACGTGCACGATGTAAAGCACCGACACGAGACCTCTGTTTAACGTCCCATCTGAAAGACAGTTAATTTGAATAGGGTCAGACAGGGGATGGAACCTGCGATCCCTGGATTGCCAGTCCAGCGTGTTACCACTGGACTACAGATCCTGGGAAAGAGAAGGGAAATAAAGCCTTTAAATGTGACATTCTGACTGGTTGTAACATGGTTCACAAGCTGGAACCAACATTTATTGACCTAAATTTTCATTGCAAAAAAACTTATTTACTTAATAGATGACTGACATTGCAATGTGGTTTGTGACATTGAAATGTGGTTTGTGACATTGCAATGTGGTTTGTGACAATGCAATGTGGTTTGTGACAGTGCAATGTGGTTTGTGACATTGCAATGTGGTTTGTGACAGTGCAATGTGGTTTGTGACATTGCAATGTGGTTTGTGACAGTGCAATGTGGTTTGTGACAGTGCAATGTGGTTTGTGACAGTGCAATGTGGTTTGTGACAGTGCAATGTGGTTTGTGACAGTGCAATGTGGTTTGTGACAGTGCAATGTGGTTTGTGACAGTGCAATGTGGTTTGTGACATTGCAAGTATTATCAATGTGGTTTGTGACATTGCAATGTGGTTTGTGACAGTGCAATGTGGTTTGTGACAGTGCAATGTGGTTTGTGACAGTGCAATGTGGTTTGTGACAGTGCAATGTGGTTTGTGACAGTGCAATGTGGTTTGTGACATTGCAAGTTTTTGTGGTTTGTGACATTGCAAGTGGTTTGTGACATTGCATGTGGTTTGTGACAGTGCAATGTGGTTTGTGACAGTGCAATGTGGTTTGTGACAGTGCAATGTGGTTTGTGACAGTGCAATGTGGTTTGTGACATTGCAATGTGGTTTGTGACATTGCAATGTGGTTTGTGACAGTGCAATGTGGTTTGTGACAGTGCAATGTGGTTTGTGACATTGCAATGTGGTTTGTGACAGTGCAATGTGGTTTGTGACATTGTAATGTGGTTTGTGACAGTGCAATGTGGTTTGTGACAGTGCAATGTGGTTTGTGACAGTGCAATGGTTTGTGACAGTGCAATGTGGTTTGTGACAGTGCAATGTGGTTTGTGACATTGCAAGTATATCAATGTGGTTTGTGACATTGCAATGTAGTTTGTGACAGTGCAATGTGGTTTGTGACATTGCAATGTGGTTTGTGACAGTGCAATGTGGTTTGTGACAGTGCAATGTGGTTTGTGACAGTGCAATGTGGTTTGTGACAGTGCAATGTGGTTTGTGACAGTGCAATGTGGTTTGTGACATTGCAATGTGGTTTGTGACAGTGCATGTGGTTTGTGACATTGCAAGTATTATCATGTGGTTTGTGACATTGCAATGTGGTTTGTGACAGTGCAATGTGGTTTGTGACAGTGCAATGTGGTTTGTGACAGTGCAATGTGGTTTGTGACAGTGCAATGTGGTTTGTGACAGTGCAATGTGGTTTGTGACAGTGCAATGTGGTTTGTGACAGTGCAATGTGGTTTGTGACAGTGGCTGTGGTTTTGACAAGTATTATCAATGTGGTTTGTGACATTGCAATGTGGTTTGTGACAGTGCAATGTGGTTTGTGACATTGCAATGTGGTTTGTGACAGTGCAATGTGGTTTGTGACAGTGCAATGTGGTTTGTGACAGTGCAATGTGGTTTGTGACAGTGCAATGTGGTTTGTGACAGTGCATGTGGTTTGTGACATTGCAATGTGGTTTGTCACAGTGCAATGTGGTTTGTGACATTGCAAGTATTATCAATGTGGTTTGTGACATTGCAATGTGGTTTGTGACAGTGCAATGTGGTTTGTGTTGGTGGCCTTCAAGGACTGGATTCGGGAAGTACTGATGTTCATATGAGCCAGAAGTGAGAAATCAGTCAGAAATGGCTAGCCCTTTCATTAGGGGCGACACTCAATCATGCTCGCTGACCTTGTCTACCATGTAAATCATGCTCATTGACCTTGTCTACCATGTAATCATGCTCGTTGACCTTGTCTACCATGTAATCATGCTCATTGACCTTGTCTACCATGTAATCATGCTCGTTGACCTTGTCTACCATGTAATCATGCTCATTGACCTTGTCTACCATGTAATCATGCTCGTTGACCTTGTCTACCATGTAATCATGCTCATTGACCTTGTCTACCATGTAATCATGCTCGTTGACCTTGTCTACCATGTAATCATGCTCATTGACCTTGTCTACCATGTAATCATGCTCGTTGACCTTGTCTACCATGTAATCATGCACATTGCCCTTGTCTACAATGTAATCATGCTCGTTGCCCTTGTCTACAATGAAATCATGCTCATTGCCCTTGTCTACAATTAAATCATGCACATTGCCCTTGTCTACAATGAAATCATGCTCATTGCCCTTTTCTACAATGAAATCATGCACATTGCCCGTTCCCACCATTAAATCATGCTCGTTGGCCTTATTTACCACTAAATTATTTGCGTTCAGCATGTTGAGAGAGGAAGACATGCGCCGAACAAGGACTTCTAAATCACTTTTGTCTCCCTTCACCTGTAGTCTATTATTAGCAGTCACTACTTACAATAAAGCTGAGTCTATGTTCCTTGGAGCAGATATGTTTCAGTATGTTCCTTGTGTGTAGATACGGACCATTCTTTATGTTACACACATCACATTCATACATTGGAGGCACGTCAATGGTCGGGTGCTGGATCTCCCGTATGTACTGAAGACCTACAATACATTACATGGAAGTCGTGATAGCTCAGTGGTAGCCCGTTTGCTTCATGTGCGAAAGGCCCGGAGCTTGAGCCCCGCTGGAGCCGTTATGATTGTGTCCTTAGGCAACAAGGCATTTAAATTCCACGTTGCCTCTTCTCTCTCCCTCATGGCGATGGATTCCATCAGGAATGAGGTGTCGAGAGTGATTAATATAAGTTATAAAAACTTGTTTCGCAATCGAGCTAAAATAAATTTGTATAAACTAAATGCATTACTATAGAGTGGTTTCATTTTGGAGCAGCTTAAATTTTACAGGTTTTATAAATCACTATTTTCACAGTGTCTTAATATCACAGGAAATAATATATTTGAAAATGAAATCTCCAAGGATATATCAACAAGCCTATACATTGCCAACCTGAAGTTTTTTAATCCAGTAAACCTGTGTCGACAGATTGGTTTTATGAACCCAGTGACCCTGTGTCAACAGATTGGTTTCATGAACCCAGTGTCGACAGATTGGTTTTATGAACCCAGTGACCCACTGTCGACAGATTGGTTTTATGAACCCAGTGACCCACTGTCGACAGATTGGTTTTATGAACCCAGTGACCCACTGTCGACAGATTGGTTTTATGAACCCAGTGACCCTGTATCAACAGATTGTTTTTATGAACCCAGTGACCCTGTATCAACAGATTGGTTTTATGAACCCGGTGACCCTGCATCGACAGATTGGTTTTATGAACCCAGTGACCCTGCATCGACAGATTGGTTTTATGAACCCAGTGACCCTGTATCAACAGATTGTTTTTATGAACCCAGTGACCCACTGTCGACAGATTGGTTTTATGAACCCAGTGACCCACTGTCGACAGATTGGTTTTATGAACCCAGTGACCCTGCATCGACAGATTGGTTTTATGAACCCAGTGACCCTGTATCAACAGATTGGTTTTATGAACCCAGTGACCCTGCATCGACAGATTGGTTTTATGAACCCAGTGACCCTGTATCAACAGATTGGTTTTATGAACCCGGTGACCCTGTGTTAACAGATTGGTTTTATGAACCCGGTGACCCTGTGTCAAGGCAAGGCCACAACTTGTTAGAGGTTGTTGTAAGGATGCTATAGACCAAATTACAGTTGTTGGGACATGAGAAAATATGTATCAAAGTTGTCCCTAAAGCTAACCTAGTGACACTGCATTGACCCAGTTAGAACACACTTGGTATAGAGATATTTGCAAGGTTGCTAGTGATGAAAGTTCGCAACAATCCTATTATTAGCTCAAGACACGTTGTTTGATTGTGCCAAATTAAGTTTATCAAGTTGCATCGTTCTTGACATAAAGCGAGCCTATTTGTACAAATTTAGTAGTTTGTTATAAGACTGTTATTGTCCAATTGGCATAATTCCTATTGGTTCATGAGAAGAGACGTTGTTGTAAGTTACAATTAAGCTGACCTAGTGATCTATGGCATAACCTACCTAACATCGGTGTACAGTCCAGTCCCTCAATGATCTTGTTGAACGCAATTTTCTCTCCCTTGTCGTCTACGTCCTCTAGTTCATCCGAACTAACATTGTCCATCTTCTGTAACATATCCGTCTTATTTAACATTTCTGTCTTATGAAATATCTCCGTGCTATGCAACATCTTTGTATTATGTAATGTCTCCATCTTATGCAACGCAATTTTATCTCCGCTGTCTTCTTCATCCTCTAGCTCATCAGAACTGACATCGTCCATCTTCTGTAATATATCTATATTAAACAACTCCTTATTATGCAACATCTCTGTCTTTTCAACTGCTTCTGGTTTATGCAATGTCTCCATCTTTTGCACAGCCTCTATCTTATGCAAGGCGATTTTCTCTCTGCTGTCTTCTCCGTCATCGAGTTCATCCGACCTGACATCATTTTTCTTCTGTGATGTTTCCACATTTAACAACTCTGTGTTATGCAACATATCCATCTCATGTAATGTCTCCTTCTTCTCAATTACCTCTGTGCTATGCAATGTCTCCATCTTCTGCAACGCAAATTTCTCTCTTCTGTCTTCTCTGTCCTCCAAACTGATATTTAACTTCTCTGATTCATGTAATATCTCCGTATTGTCAATTACCTCCATCTTATGTAACATCTCCGTCCTCTGCACCGCCGCCGTCTTATCCAACACTTCGGTCTGCGCCATCTTACGTAATGCCTTCGTCTTCTGCATCGGCTCCGTCTTTCTCACTGTGTCTGTCAATGCCTGAATTTCCTGCTCAATCTTCGCATTATGTAACACAATTGTCTTTTGTACCGTCGACATCTGCTGCATTTCCTCTGATTTATGTAATGCCTGTGTCTGCTGCATTGCCTCAGTCTTCTGCAACATCTGTGTCAGCTGCATTGCCTCAGTCTTCTGCAACATCTGTGTCTGCTGCATTTCCTCAGTCTTCTGCAATGTCTGAGTATGCTGCATTGCCTCAGTCTTCTGCAACTTCAGCTGCATTGCCTCTGACTTCTGCACTGTTTGTGTCTGCTGCATTACCTCAGTCTTCTGCAACGGCTGTGTCTGTTGTATTTCCTCTGACTCCTGCAACGTCTGTGTCTGCTGCCTTTCCACTGACCTATGTACTACTTGCATCTGCTGCAGTGCCTCAGTCTTCTGCAATGGCTGTGTTTGCTGTATTTCCTCTGACTTATGTACTGGCTTTATCTGCTGCAGTGCCTGTGTTGCCTGGATCTGCTGCATTGTCTCTGCCTTATGTAATGTCTGTGTCTGCTTGGTTGCCTCTGTATTCTGTACCATCTGTATCTGCTGCATTTCCTCTGTCTTATGTAATGTATGTGTCTGCTGCGCTACCTCCGTCTTCTGGACCGCCTGCATTTGCTGCATTACCTCTGTCTTCTGTAACATCTGTGTCTGCTGCATTGCCTGGAACTTATGTACCACCTGCATCTGCTGTATTGCGTCTGACTTATGTAACGTCTGTGTCTGTGTCTCCGACTTCATCCCCGACTCCACCTTCTGCACTGCCTCTGACGTATGTAATGCCTCCGTGTTTCGACCCCCTGATTCCGTCTTATGCAACATACCTTTCCTTAGCATCATGTCTGTCTTGTGTAGCTCCTGTGTCTTATGCTCCATTTGCACCACCTCTGTCTTTTGCACTACCTCTGTATTTTGCAACAACTCTGTCTTCTGCACTGTTTCCGTCTTTTGCATTGCATCTGTCTCTGGCACTGCATATGTCTTACGAAACTCTGGCGTCTTATGCACTACCTTCTTTTTTCGCACAGCCTTCGTCTTCTGTACTATTTCCAGCTTTCGCATTCCTTCCGTTTTCTGCATCATAACTGTATTCTGCACTGCTTCCGCCTTTTGCACCGCATCTATCTCTCGCACTTCATCTGTCTTATGTAACTCCTGCGTCTTATGCACCAACTCCATCTTTCGCACAGCCTTCGTCTTCTGCACTTGCTCTATCTTCTGCATCATCGCTGTCTTCTGCACCGCATCAGTTTTACGTAATATCTCCGTCTTCTGCTTCTGTACCATCTCCATTTTCCGTATTTTCTCCATTTTCTGAAAAGTCTCTAACCAGTGCTTCTCCACTTCTTTATCCTTTTGATTATGCACGACGGAAGCTGCAAAGACAAATGAATAGGGCTAAACATGGAAGTACTGTATAACCTGCAATAACAACCACCTATACATAGTGTCACCATTGTCAATATGGGCTCCCAATGATCCTTACAATAAATTTCCCTACAAACAAGAAAGCTGTCAAAATGGTATGGCACATCGTCATGACAACAAAAATGCATTTGAAAAGATATCGCACAGACCCACCAACAAACCTTCATGACTGACTTTTTATTTGTAAGTGATTGTAAGTGATTAGATAATATTACACAAGCATATTCTCCCACATTCACACACCAAAAAGTACAGAAATTTAGGATGCATCCATATTAATTTTGAAGAAGATATTATTCTTGTTAATATATGTTAATAATATATTGATTGCCAATTTCATGATGTGTAAAATAAACGCATGTACCGATGAAAACAGCTGTCAATAAAGCCATGAAAGGTGAGAAAACTTTTGTCAACATTTATTGTGAAATGCGGCCCTTGGCACTTGACTGATTGTGTTCGAGTAGTCAAAGGTGCTAAGTCGTGATCGCTTCAGGTGCGAAAGGTCCGGAGTTCGAGCTCCGCTGGAGCCGTCTAGATTGTGCCCTTAGGCAAGGCATTTAAATTCCAAGTTGCCTCTTCTCTCTCTCTCGTGGCGACGGATTCCATCAGGAATGAGGTCTCGAGAGTGATTAATATAAGTTGAAAGAACTTGTTTCGCAATCGAGCTAAAATAAATTTGTATAAACTAAAGGTGCTAATTGAAGTAGCAATTGATCTTGTGATCTGGTTCGAGAGTTCCAGTTATCAATGCTGGAATTATCGCAGGTAGAACAATATGCATTATATAGAGATTATTGCCGGGACAAGACGACGTGCTCAAGCAAACAGGGGTGTTTTTGTTAATTCGAGGCAACGAAGTTCGACTATATATCAATGTGGGAAGTTGATAGCATGATTTCAAAACGTTCTACTCGCATGGTCAATACTGTTGCTGGGCCTGGACCAGTGTAGTCTTAATATTGTTTTGTTTGTTTTTGGGGTTTAATGTTGCACCAACAATTTAGGTCAGATGGCGGCTTTCCAACCATTATTGGTGGAGGAAGATACCGGGTGCCCCTCCGTGCAGCAACCGGTAACAAGGTAGACCCACCTACATACCACAAGCCAGCTGGATAGCTTCCTCACATGAAATAATTTGACACCCCATAGTGTGGTTTGAACCACTAGCAGTGAGGGTCTATCCTCCAAAAATCTAAAATGACTAATCTCTTCAGGAGGCGTCGCTCATATGGGCAACCGGTAGCGGCGATAAATAAACGTAAAACACACATACAAAGACCAGAAACATCTTTCTGGTGAAATACAAAGTCAAATATAGTAGTGGATGTATTAAATAAATAGAAATTGATGATGTACACATCACATGGTGATATGTGCAGATGATATATATATGGTTTGTGTAACACGTCATGTGATGATATATACAAGGTTTGTGTAACACGTCATGTGATATTCCTAGATGATATATACAAGGTTTGTGTAACACGTCATGTGATATTCCTAGATGATATATACAAGGTTTGTGTAACACGTCATGTGATATTCCTAGATGATATATACAAGGTTTGTGTAACACGTCATGTGATATTCCTAGATGATATATACAAGGTTTGTGTAACACGTCATGTGATATTCCTAGATGATATATACAAGGTTTGTGTAACACGTCATGTGATATTCCTAGATGATATATACAAGGTTTGTGTAACACGTCATGTGATATTCCTAGATGATATATACAAGGTTTGTGTAACACGTCATGTGATATTCCTAGATGATATATACAAGGTTTGTGTAACACGTCATGTGATATTCCTAGATGATATATACAAGGTTTGTGTAACACGTCATGTGATATTCCTAGATGATATATACAAGGTTTGTGTAACACGTCATGTGATATTCCTAGATGATATATACAAGGTTTGTGTAACACGTCATGTGATATTCCTAGATGATATATACACGGTTTGTGCAACACGTCATGTGATGATATATACACGGTTTGTGCAACACGTCATGTAGTAACGGTTCACATGTATGTAGTAACGGTTCACATGTATGTAGTAACGGTTCACATGTATGTAGTAACGGTTCACATGTATGTAGTAACGGTTCACATGTATGTAGTAACGGTTCACATGTATGTAGTAACGGTTCACATGTATGTAGTAACGGTTCACATGTATGTAGTAACGGTTCACATGTATGTAGTAACGGTTCACATGTATGTAGTAACGGTTCACATGTATGTAGTAACGGTTCACATGTATGTAGTAACGGTTCACATGTATGTAGTAACGGTTCACATGTATGTAGTAACGGTTCACATGTATGTAGGTTCACATGTATGTAGTAACGGTTCACATGTATGTAGGTTCACATGTATGTAGTAACGGTTCACATGTATGTAGTAACGGTTCACATGTATGTAGTAACGGTTCACATGTAGTAGTAACGGTTCACATGTATGTAGTAACGGTTCACATGTATGTAGGTTCACATGTATGTAGGTTCACATGTATGTAGGTTCACATGTATGTAGGTTCACATGTATGTAGTAACGGTTCACATGTATGTAGTAACGGTTCACATGTATGTAGTAACGGTTCACATGTATGTAGTAACGGTTCACATGTATGTAGTAACGGTTCACATGTATGTAGTAATGGTTCACATGTATGTAGGTTCACATGTATGTAGTAATGGTTCACATGTATGTAGTAACGGTTCACATGTATGTAGTAACGGTTCACATGTATGTAGTAACGGTTCACATGTATGTAGTAACGGTTCACATGTATGTAGTAACGGTTCACATGTATGTAGTAACGGTTCACATGTATGTAGTAACGGTTCACATGTATGTAGTAACGGTTCACATGTATGTAGTAACGGTTCACATGTATGTAGGTTCACATGTATGTAGTAACGGTTCACATGTATGTAGTAACGGTTCACATGTATATAGTAACGGTTCACATGTATGTAGTAACGGTTCACATGTATGTAGTAACGGTTCACATGTATGTAGTAACGGTTCACATGTATGTAGTAACGGTTCACATGTATGTAGTAACGGTTCACATGTATATAGTAACGGTTCACATGTATGTAGTAACGGTTCACATGTATGTAGTAACGGTTCACATGTATGTAGTAACGGTTCACATGTATGTAGTAACGGTTCACATGTATGTAGTTCACATGTATGTAGTAACGGTTCACATGTATGTAGTAACGGTTCACATGTATGTAGTAATGGTTCACATGTATGTAGTAACGGTTCACATGTATGTAGGTTCACATGTATATAGTAACGGTTCACATGTATGTAGTAACGGTTCACATGTATGTAGTAACGGTTCACATGTATGTAGTAACGGTTCACATGTATGTAGTAACGGTTCACATGTATGTAGTAACGGTTCACATGTATGTAGTAACGGTTCACATGTATATAGTAACGGTTCACATGTATGTAGTAACGGTTCACATGTATGTAGGTTCACATGTATATAGTAACGGTTCACATGTATGTAGTAACGGTTCACATGTATGTAGTAACGGTTCACATGTATGTAGTAACGGTCACATGTATGTAGTAACGGTTCACATGTATGTAGGTTCACATGTATATAGTAACGGTTCACATGTATGTAGGTTCACATGTATGTAGTAACGGTTCACATGTATGTAGTAACGGTTCACATGTATGTAGTAACGGTTCACATGTATATAGTAACGGTTCACATGTATGTAGTAACGGTTCACATGTATGTAGGTTCACATGTATGTAGTAACGGTTCACATGTATGTAGTAACGGTTCACATGTATGTAGTAACGGTTCACATGTATGTAGTAACGGTTCACATGTATGTAGTAACGGTTCACATGTATGTAGGTTCACATGTATGTAGTAACGGTTCACATGTATGTAGGTTCACATGTATGTAGTAACGGTTCACATGTATATAGTAACGGTTCACATGTATGTAGTAACGGTTCACATGTATGTAGGTTCACATGTATGTAGGTTCACATGTATGTAGTAACGGTTCACATGTATGTAGTAACGGTTCACATGTATGTAGTAACGGTTCACATGTATGTAGTAACGGTTCACATGTATGTAGGTTCACATGTATGTAGGTTCACATGTATGTAGGTTCACATGTATGTAGGTTCACATGTATGTAGTAACGGTTCACATGTATGTAGTAACGGTTCACATGTATGTAGTAACGGTTCACATGTATGTAGTAACGGTTCACATGTATGTAGTAACGGTTCACATGTATGTAGTAATGGTTCACATGTATGTAGGTTCACATGTATGTAGTAATGGTTCACATGTATGTAGTAACGGTTCACATGTATGTAGTAACGGTTCACATGTATATAGTAACGGTTCACATGTATGTAGTAACGGTTCACATGTATATAGTAACGGTTCACATGTATGTAGTAACGGTTCACATGTATATAGTAACGGTTCACATGTATGTAGTAACGGTTCACATGTATGTAGTAACGGTTCACATGTATGTAGGTTCACATGTATGTAGTAATGGTTCACATGTATATAGTAACGGTTCACATGTATATAGTAACGGTTCACATGTATGTAGTAACGGTTCACATGTATATAGTAACGGTTCACATGTATGTAGTAACGGTTCACATGTATATAGTAACGGTTCACATGTATGTAGTAACGGTTCACATGTATATAGTAACGGTTCACATGTATGTAGTAACGGTTCACATGTATGTAGTAACGGTTCACATGTATGTAGGTTCACATGTATGTAGTAACGGTTCACATGTATGTAGTAACGGTTCACATGTATGTAGTAATGGTTCACATGTATGTAGTAACGGTTCACATGTATGTAGGTTCACATGTATGTAGTGGTTCACATGTATGTAGTAACAGTTCACATGTATGTAGTAACGGTTCACATGTATGTAGTAACGGTTCACATGTATGTAGTAACAGTTCACATGTATGTAGTAACGGTTCACATGTATGTAGGTTCACATGTATATAGTAACGGTTCACATGTATGTAGTAACGGTTCACATGTATGTAGGTTCACATGTATATAGTAACGGTTCACATGTATATAGTAACGGTTCACATGTATATAGTAACGGTTCACATGTATGTAGTAACGGTTCACATGTATGTAGTAACGGTTCACATGTATGTAGGTTCACATGTATATAGTAACGGTTCACATGTATGTAGGTTCACATGTATGTAGTAACGGTTCACATGTATATAGTAACGGTTCACATGTATGTAGTAACGGTTCACATGTATGTAGGTTCACATGTATGTAGGTTCACATGTATGTAGTAACGGTTCACATGTATGTAGTAATGGTTCACATGTATGTAGTAACGGTTCACATGTATGTAGTAACGGTTCACATGTATGTAGTAACGGTTCACATGTATGTAGTAACGGTTCACATGTATGTAGTAACGGTTCACATGTATATAGTAACGGTTCACATGTATGTAGTAACGGTTCACATGTATGTAGGTTCACATGTATATAGTAACGGTTCACATGTATATAGTAACGGTTCACATGTATATAGTAACGGTTCACATGTATATAGTAACGGTTCACATGTATGTAGGTTCACATGTATGTAGTAATGGTTCACATGTATGTAGTAACGGTTCACATGTATGTAGGTTCACATGTAGTAACGGTTCACATGTATGTAGGTTCACATGTATGTAGTAATGGTTCACATGTATGTAGTAATGGGTCACATGTATATAGTAACGGTTCACATGTATGTAGGTTCACATGTATATAGTAACGGTTCACATGTATGTAGGTTCACATGTATGTAGGTTCACATGTATATAGTAACGGTTCACATGTATATAGTAACGGTTCACATGTATGTAGTAATGGTTCACATGTATATAGTAACGGTTCACATGTATATAGTAATGGTTCACATGTATGTAGGTTCACATGTAGTAATGGTTCACATGTATGTAGGTTCACATGTATATAGTAACGGTTCACATGTATATAGTAACGGTTCACATGTATGTAGTAATGGTTCACATGTATGTAATAACGGTTCACATGTATGTAGTAACGGTTCACATGTATGTAGGTTCACATGTATGTAGTAATGGTTCACATGTATGTAGTAACGGTTCACATGTATATAGTAACGGTTCACATGTATGTAGGTTCACATGTATGTAGTAATGGTTCACATGTATGTAGTAACGGTTCACATGTATGTAGTAACGGTTCACATGTATATAGTAACGGTTCACATGTATGTAGTAACGGTTCACATGTATGTATTAACGGTTCACATGTATGACACATATCCACAATCATCTCATCGTAACGGGGAAGATACATAGTACCAATAGCTCTACCTTTCACAACAACTGGATCGGTGTAGACCACCGTGCCATCTAGACGCACATGGAGTCTTTTCTTCACACTGATAGACTCGCGTCCAAACTGCTCTTCTATTTCCCGACAGAATTTCTCTATCCGGTCCCTTTGTCCTTCCGCTTTACTATAAAACACTGGGTAGTTTGCATTCTGGATATGAAAATAGATAACTTAACAAGGTAATATATAATAATCAAGCCAATCCCATAATGGTGTCACTAAGATGGCGTTATATTTGCTACAGTATATTCCCAAATTCATGAGCTTCAATGAAAACCATGTCATCAGTAACAGCACACTGTGTGTATGTTGTAACATATATGTATTTATAGACGGCAATCGTGTGAGACAATTTCAGTACAAAAATAAAAGTTCCAAGGTGGGAAAATATGCAGTCTTGAGAGGAATTGGAGACACAGTTGTAAACATCACTTCCTGATGATAAATACATCACTTCCTGATGCTAAATACATCACTTCCTGATGCTAAATACATCACTTCCCGATGCTAAATACCTGATGCTAAATACATCACTTCCTGATGCTAAATACATCACTTCCTGATGTTAAATACATCACTTCCTGATGTTAAATACATCACTTCCTGATGCTAAATACATCACTTCCTGATGTTAAATACATCACTACCCGATGCTAAATACCTGATGCTAAATACATCACTTCCTGATGCTAAATACATCACTTCCTGATGCTAAATATATCACTTCCTGATGCTAAATACATCACTTCCTGATGCTAAATACATCACTTCCTGATACTAAATACCTGATGCTAAATACATCACTTCCTGATGCTAAATACATCACTTCCTGATGCTAAATACATCACTTCCTGATGCTAAATACATCACTTCCTGATGTTAAATACATCACTTCCTGATGCTAAATACATCACTCCCTGATGCTAAATACATCACTTCCTGATGCTAAATACATCACTTCCTGATGTTAAATACATCACTTCCTGATGCTAAATACATCACTTCCTGATGCTAAATACATCACTTCCTGATGCTAAATACATCACTTCCTGATGCTAAATACCTGATGCTAAATACATCACTTCCTGATGCTAAATACATCACTTCCTGATGCTAAATACATCACTTCCTGATACTAAATACATCACTTCCTGATGTTAAATACATCACTTCCTGATGTTAAATACATCACTTCCTGATGCTAAATACATCACTTCCTGATGCTAAATACATCACTTCCTGATGCTAAATACATCACTTCCTGATGTTAAAGACATCATTTCCTGATGCTAAATACATCACTTCCTGATGTTAAAGACATCACTTCCTGATGCTAAATACATCACTTCCTGATGTTAAAGACATCACTTCCTGATGCTAAATACATCACTTCCTGATGTTAAAGACATCACTTCCTGATGCTAAATACCTGATGCTAAATACATCACTTCCTGATGCTAAATACATCACTTCCTGATGCTAAATACATCACATCCTGATGCTAAATACCTGATGCTAAATACATCACTTCCTGATGCTAAATACATCACTTCTTGATGCTAAATACATCACTTTCTGATACTAAATACATCACTTCCTGGTGTTAAATACATCACTTCCTGATGTTAAATACATCACTTCCTGATGCTAAATACATCACTTCCTGATGCTACATCACTTCCTGGTGTTAAATACATCACTTCCTGATGTTAAATACATCACTTCCTGATGCTAAATACATCACTTCCTGATGCTAAATACATCACTTCCTGGTGCTAAATACATCACTTCCTGATGTTAAAGACATCACTTCCTGATGCTAAATACATCACTTCCTGATGTTAAAGACATCACTTCCTGATGCTAAATACATCACTTCCTGATGTTAAAGACATCACTTCCTGATGTTAAAGACATCACTTCCTGATGCTAAATACATCACTTCCTGATGCTAAATACATCACATCCTGATGCTAAATACCTGATGCTAAATACATCACTTCCTGATGCTAAATACATCACTTCTTGATGCTAAATACATCACTTTCTGATACTAAATACATCACTTCCTGGTGTTAAATACATCACTTCCTGATGTTAAATACATCACCTCCTGATGCTAAATACATCACTTCCTGATGCTACATCACTTCCTGGTGTTAAATACATCACTTCCTGATGTTAAATACATCACTTCCTGATGATAAATACATCACTTCCTGATGCTAAATACATCACTTCCTGATGCTAAATACATCACTTCCCGATGCTAAATACCTGATGCTAAATACATCACTTCCTGATGCTAAATACATCACTTCCTGATGTTAAATACATCACTTCCTGATGTTAAATACATCACTTCCTGATGCTAAATACATCACTTCCTGATGTTAAATACATCACTACCCGATGCTAAATACCTGATGCTAAATACATCACTTCCTGATGCTAAATACATCACTTCCTGATGCTAAATACATCACTTCCTGATGCTAAATACATCACTTCCTGATGCTAAATACATCACTTCCTGATACTAAATACCTGATGCTAAATACATCACTTCCTGATGCTAAATACATCACTTCCTGATGCTAAATACATCACTTCCTGATGCTAAATACATCACTTCCTGATGTTAAATACATCACTACTTGATGCTAAATACATCACTCCCTGATGCTAAATACATCACTTCCTGATGCTAAATACATCACTTCCTGATGTTAAATACATCACTTCCTGATGCTAAATACATCACTTCCTGATGCTAAATACATCACTTCCTGATGCTAAATACATCACTTCCTGATGCTAAATACCTGATGCTAAATACACCACTTCCTGATGCTAAATACATCACTTCCTGATGCTAAATACATCACTTCCTGATACTAAATACATCACTTCCTGATGTTAAATACATCACTTCCTGATGTTAAATACATCACTTCCTGATGCTAAATACATCACTTCCTGATGCTAAATACATCACTTCCTGATGCTAAATACATCACTTCCTGATGTTAAAGACATCATTTCCTGATGCTAAATACATCACTTCCTGATGTTAAAGACATCACTTCCTGATGCTAAATACATCACTTCCTGATGTTAAAGACATCACTTCCTGATGCTAAATACATCACTTCCTGATGTTAAAGACATCACTTCCTGATGCTAAATACCTGATGCTAAATACATCACTTCCTGATGCTAAATACATCACTTCCTGATGCTAAATACATCACATCCTGATGCTAAATACCTGATGCTAAATACATCACTTCCTGATGCTAAATACATCACTTCTTGATGCTAAATACATCACTTTCTGATACTAAATACATCACTTCCTGGTGTTAAATACATCACTTCCTGATGTTAAATACATCACTTCCTGATGCTAAATACATCACTTCCTGATGCTACATCACTTCCTGGTGTTAAATACATCACTTCCTGATGTTAAATACATCACTTCCTGATGCTAAATACATCACTTCCTGATGCTAAATACATCACTTCCTGGTGCTAAATACATCACTTCCTGATGTTAAAGACATCACTTCCTGATGCTAAATACATCACTTCCTGATGTTAAATACATCACTTCCTGATGATAAATACATCACTTCCTGATGCTAAATACATCACTTCCTGATGCTAAATACATCACTTCCCGATGCTAAATACCTGATGCTAAATACATCACTTCCTGATGCTAAATACATCACTTCCTGATGTAAATACATCACTTCCTGATGTTAAATACATCACTTCCTGATGCTAAATACATCACTTCCTGATGTTAAATACATCACTTCCGATGCTAAATACCTGATGCTAAATACATCACTTCCTGATGCTAAATACATCACTTCCTGATGCTAAATACATCACTTCCTGATGCTAAATACATCACTTCCTGATGCTAAATACATCACTTCCTGATACTAAATACCTGATGCTAAATACATCACTTCCTGATGCTAAATACATCACTTCCTGATGCTAAATACATCACTTCCTGATGCTAAATACATCACTTCCTGATGTTAAATACATCACTTCTTGATGCTAAATACATCACTTCCTGATGCTAAATACATCACTTCCTGATGCTAAATACATCACTTCCTGATGTTAAATACATCACTTCCTGATGCTAAATACATCACTTCCTGATGCTAAATACATCACTTCCTGATGCTAAATACATCACTTCCTGATGCTAAATACCTGATGCTAAATACATCACTTCCTGATGCTAAATACATCACTTCCTGATGCTAAATACATCACTTCCTGATGCTAAATACATCACTTCCTGATGTTAAATACATCACTTCCTGATGTTAAATACATCACTTCCTGATGCTAAATACATCACTTCCTGATGTTAAATACATCACTTCCTGATGCTAAATACATCACTTCCTGATGTTAAAGACATCATTTCCTGATGCTAAATACATCACTTCCTGATGTTAAAGACATCACTTCCTGATGCTAAATACATCACTTCCTGATGTTAAAGACATCACTTCCTGATGCTAAATACATCACTTCCTGATGTTAAAGACATCACTTCCTGATGCTAAATACCTGATGCTAAATACATCACTTCCTGATGCTAAATACATCACTTCCTGATGCTAAATACATCACATCCTGATGCTAAATACCTGATGCTAAATACATCACTTCCTGATGCTAAATACATCACTTCTGATGCTAAATACATCACTTTCTGATACTAAATACATCACTTCCTGGTGTTAAATACATCACTTCCTGATGTTAAATACATCACTTCCTGATGCTAAATACATCACTTCCTGATGCTACATCACTTCCTGGTGTAAATACATCACTTCCTGATGTTAAATACATCACTTCCTGATGCTAAATACATCACTTCCTGATGTTAAAGACATCACTTCCTGATGCTAAATACATCACTTCCTGATGTTAAAGACATCACTTCCTGATGCTAAATACATCACTTCCTGATGTTAAATACATCACTTCCTGATGCTAAATACATCACTTCCTGATGCTAAATACATCACTTCCTGATGCTAAATACATCACTTCCTGATGCTAAATACATCACTTCCTGATGTTAAATACATCACTTCCTGATGTTAA
>JABXNX010000114.1:26906-103115 GCA_014843695.1 Archivesica marissinica | reverse complement strand
CCTACGAGGGACTTTAATATAAATTATTAAAGCTTGTTTAACAATAGCTGAACTATAATGAAAGGTCATGAGTTTATTTGCACATATATCTCCATTATATTTCGCTAACTACAAGTATTATGCGGCTAAATACTATAAACAAGCTCTTCGCTAAGGCCATTACGGCTATTAGACTCGTGTTCAGATTCATAAATATTATGTCTAATGTGAGTAGGAAGACAGCAAGAAATCTCCTATTACTAGCATAGAGTATACAGTCTACATCCGTTATGTCAAAGTTGGTTATGTCGAATTCTCCGGTTATCTCGCAGTCGGATCAAAGTCCCGTTTCAGACACTATTATGCTACATATAACTGGCTCTGTTTATATCGAATTTCGTTAAGTCAAATATCAGTTATGTCGAAGTATTTTGCTCGGTCCGACGGAATTCAACATTGCGGTTGTACACTGTACTTGGAAGTCGTGATAGCGCAGTGGTAGCGAGTTCGTTTCATGTGCGAAAGGCCCCGAGTTCGCGCCCCGCTGTAGCCGTTAGTGTGCCATTAGGCAATGCATTTTAAATGCCACGTTGCCTCTTCTCTCTCTATCGTGGCGGTGGATTCCATCAAGAATGAGGTCTCGATTGTGATTAATATAAGTTGTAAGAACTTATTTCGCAATCGAGCTCAAATAAATTTGCATAAACTATGGTATACAGCGTCGGGTTGTCCACAACGCCCTCAAATTACTAGGCTACTTGGGTGTGACTTCATTTAGGATACGAAGGCTGTCCGATTAGCTCAGTGGTTAGCGCGCTCACTTCTCACCAATGCAACCCGGGTTCGATCCTCGAACTGGCAAGTATGTGAGATGGTACGGTGATCGCCAGATCCGACAGGTTGGTTTTCTCCGGATACTCCGGTTTCCTCCCACACGAATAACCACATATATAATGAATACACACATATAATGAAGTCGTGATAGCGCCGTGGATGCGCGTTCGCTTCAGGTGCGAAAGGTCCGGAGTTCGAGCCCCACTGGAGCCGTTACGATTGTGCCCTTAGGCAAGGCATTTAAATTCCACGTTGCCTCTTCTCTCTCCCTCGTGGCGATGGAAATCCACCAGGAATGAGGTCTCGAGAGTGATTTGTATAAGTTGAAATAACTTGTTTCGCAATCGAGCAAAAATAAATTTGTATAAAAAATAAAAAAAAACACATATATACGCTTTCACCCGCGCTAACGAGAGTGATTAATATAAGATGTTAAAACTTACTTTGCAATCGTTGTAAAATAAATAAAGTTTTTAAAAAATCCCGGACCCATATGTGTTTTACGTTTATTTATCGTCGCTACCGGTTGCCCATATGAGCGACGCCTCCTGAAGAGATTAGTCATTTTAGATGTTTGGAGGATAGTGCAATGATACAGACAGAGACCCATTCCAGAATCTCCTCTGGGTCTTTTACTTGCACCGACACGAGACCTCGGTTTAATGTCCCATCTGAAAGACTGTTAATTTTATTAGGGTCAGACGGGGGATCAAACCTGCCATCCCTGGATTACCAGTCCAGCGTGTTACCACTGGACTACAGATCCGTCTGTTCCCGGACCAATGGCTCACCGAACTAATGTCGACCAACATAATTATATTGATTGACTTGTTAATTGAATTACCACGGATTAATCAGTACATATTGAATCTGATGGATCTGCGAAGAATTCACTAAATTGTGAACGCATGTGAAGAAATCAATGTACGCTGATCTCATCCGTATGAAATTACCTTTATAGGTAATTAGATCAGACATAAAGTGACGTGAAACGAGATATGCGAAGATATACACGCGATTGTCATGCAAGAAATAAACGATATGAATTGTTACCGAGGTTTGAAGTACTGCCATCAATCTGGCAAAATCGCATTAACTACACGTAAAAATATCTTGACAGAAGATTGAAAACGTGTGTTGAACTTCCAGTTTCCCTTTATCCAGCGAACAAACCCCCTCTCTCTTTTAATTTATTACTTCAAACATGCAATCATCCATACAGACAGTATATGACAAATGTAAAATGTTGTCACTTCCGAATCACACCGTCGGCTGACAAGGAAAGTTACTCTTAGACTTCTGTGTTTGATCCGTTCAAACAGGGCTGCAGACATTAAGAAATGCATTATCCCATGTCGGCGTTGATTGCTCGTAACAGATGATTCACCAGAATACACGTGTAGCTTCTTCCTTTTTTTTTGTGTTAAGTTTATTTAACGTCGCTACCGGTTGCCCATTTCAGCGACGGACAATTTACCTAACAACACATTTCCTGGGGAGGCTACAATGATTAACCTCCGTAACAAACTCTCAAATTTTTCAAATAAATGAGACACGGAGTGACTATGGATCGAACATACATACAGTGGTATGCACGTCAGCGACCTTAACCACTCGACCACGTATGCGGACTGTGCAGCTTTCACCAGAGTACATTACATATATAGATAGATAGCTCGCACGTATGGTTGGTTAGCAGTGAGACCAATCATCGTCTATAGAGTAGAGTATATTAGAATATTTCCACATTGACTATTCAGAAACTAATTCTGTTATATATTGCAACTAATGTACATGCCGGCAGGAAATGAGATGGTGCCATATCTAGCAAATAATGTGTTGTACACTCCCATAGGAAGCTCTCAGATAATAGTAATAAGTATATGAAATGTGATGACATTTTAGTACATTGGAAACCTGATATACTGCTGTTATTTGCCTACCACACTACTGTATATCACACAGGTCGATAGGCTGATGTGCTTTCCTACTGTATATCACACAGGTCGATACGCTGATGTGCTTTCCAATCTGATAGTACGTTTGCTAGTTTGATATGGTCACGAACCCGTTTCAAACCAGAAAAAGCCGTATCATAACCAGTTCCTGAGAAGTAACGCATGCGCACTCGGTGCTAGTTGGCCGTTTAATTCCGTAGCGTACCAGTCAGTGTGTCCAATTTGACAGAAAACAGATGTGTGTAGCTTAAATCAGAAAATGCCGTACCATAACTAAATCCTGAGAAGTAACGCATGCGCACTCGGTGCTAGTTGGCCGTTTAATTCCGTAGCGTACCAGTCAGTGTGTCCAATTTGACAGAAAACAGATGTGTGTAGCTTAAATCAGAAAAAGCCGTATCATAACTAGTTCCTGAGAAGTAACGCATGCGCACTCGGTGCTAGTTGGCCGTTTAATTCCGTAGCGTACCAGTCAGTGTGTCCAATTTGACAGAAAACAGATGTTTGTAGTTTCATTGTAATATTTCAATTGTGTTCGTGTATCTAATTCTGTAATTGTTATTTATTCCTGATAAATAGATAGCGTGGAGCACGAGTTCGATTATTAAATGTTCAAATTTAATATTACGTGGCTAGTTCATATCAGCCTAGGTATCGACCCTCGGGTTGATCCAGGAGGGAACAATTCGATTTGGAAAGAAATCGGTCGAGGCATGTGGACATCGCTATCAGACCAGCGGGGGGGGGGCGCGAGGGGCCATCTCTCGGAGTCTCGGAATGCTATTCTCTAGTGCGTGTGTGTTGTTTTTTAGTTTGCCCAGCTTTGCCTCATGGCATATTGACGTAATTGTGCAAATGAGTTATCTCGTTAGAATTTTATTTATTTTTTATTTATCTATTTATTATACTACTGATTTTGATACCAGATAATAATTAAGTACTCGATGTTGGATTAACACTATAGTCTGTACTTTATCTATTTATTTTTAAATCGAAGTATAGACATTACGTCTCCGATATTTTATTTGTATAAACCGGAAGATGAAAATATCGACGTCGCTTCACCTTGTATTACGACAACGCTACGACGCTTTGCATATACGTTAAATGCCAGTATGCTAATGGCAGTCGTCGTGAAATCAGATCTTAAAAACACATTACCTAAATGATCGTCTATCGTGTTAATGCACCGTAGACATCAATGAAAACCTATACACATACAAGTTCCCCGGGTTCAGAAGTTTGGGGATAGTTAATGCTGTCATGAACATGCGCATGGAGAGTCAGAAGGGAGTGTGTGTTTTACGTTTATTTATCGTCGCTACTGGTTGCCCATATGAGCGACGCCTCCTGAAGAGATTTAGTCATTTTAGATTTTTGGAGGATAGTGCAATGATACAGACAGAGACCCATTCCAGAGTCTCCTCTGGTTCTTTTACGTGCACGCTGTACAGCACCGACACGAGACCTCGGTTTAAAGTCCCATCTGAAAGACTGTTCATTTTGTTATGGTCAGACGGGGGATCGAACCTGTCGGAAGGGATATATCGCTGTGTCTGAATGTGGGGGAAGCCATCATTGAAAAACGATATAGTATCTAACAACCGTTACAGGCAGTTCCGACATGGATACTAATAATATTAATGATTATATATATATAATATATATTAATTTTATATATAATATATATATATATATATATATATATAGGATACAATGTACATGAATATATATTCCTAATTATATGTATATATATATATATATATATATATTATATATAATAATTAGGAATATATATATACACAATGGTTTGAGGATATATTTCCGAATTATATTATATATATATAGATACAATGTATATACAATATATATATATATATATTATATATATATATATATATATATAATATATATATAATATATATATATTCAATTTCATTTACTAATAATGAAACCTATCTTGGAATTTCGATATATATATACCTTTTGTTTCAGTACAGCCGATGATCGTGTCTGACAACTATTTCAGTTTTAGAGATGACCTGATTAGAATGTCTGACTCAGATATTAATCTGGCAATATCTGAGTCATCGCGAAACTATGGTATCGTCATCTGTGTGTACATTCTACAACCGTTATGTCAAAGTCAGTTATGTCGATTTATCCGGTTATCTCGAAGTCGGGTCAAAGTCCCGTTTCAGACACTCTCATTGTACATATAACTGGCTCTGTTTATATCGAATTTAGTCAAACTTCGGTTATTCGATGTATTGTGTTCGGTCCGACGGAATTAGACATAACGGATGTATACTGTATAGGTATATATAATAGTGAACCTTCGAATTTCAAAATTTAGGATATATCTATAGCGGCGAGTTAGTTTATACACATTTATTTTTAGCTCGATTGCGAAACAAGTTCTTACAACTCATATTAATCACTCTCGATACCTCATTCCTGATGGAATCCAACGTCACGAGGGAGAGAGAAGAGCAATGTGGAATTCAAATGCATTGCACACAAGGACACAATCGTAACGGCTCCAGCAGGGCCTTTCGCATCTGAAGCGAACGCTCTACCACTGAATTCCCCACCGATGAATTAGATAACGATGCTATTACTGAACGTGTACAATATACCACTTGTCTCATTAACAGTCTTTTCTTGCCAGAAAACAAAATCTGCTATCCGAGACAAATACAGCATTCTCCAAAGACAACCAGGTTTCAATCAACCTATGTGGTTAATTAAACAAGCTGGAAATAGAACGATTACCAGCATTTCAATATGTGATTTACTGTCGCCGTCTAACACCCCTATTCCCTTATTACACTTATTGGTTGACCTGGAAGTGTAAACCTTTCATTAGGGTAATGAAAACTTACAGAAATATTGAAGAAAAGTCCATCAAAGTGTAAAATGTAACAGAGACGAATTGATTCGGGGAGTTTGCTTGATCGGGCTACCATTAGCGCGGAATTAAACGGGTGTTAGGCGCCTATAAATTGTGTCGTAGTTGAGCATAGTGTTCAAATTGAACAACTTATCTACAAGGAACGAGTCGAGATTTAATACTATATTCCGAATAAGTCGAGATTTAATACTATATTCCGAATAAGTCGAGATTTAATACTAAATTCCGTATAAAGACGGATTTTTCTTCCGACGATGGTTCTAAAGTTTAATTTGTCTTGAACTCTCCTAATGGATTTCTCTGATTGTACAATAACACATGTATCATTTCTTAGTGTCCGCCTCCGTGGTCGAGTGGTTAAGGTCGCTGACTTGTAACTGTAAACTATCATCACTATTGGTCACGGGTTCGAGCCCCGCTCAGGCCGTGTCTCATTTATATGAAAAGCTTGGAGTACGGAGTACTGGTTAACCGCTGGAGGCTGCCCAGGAAAGGTGTTGTTAGGTAAACTGTATGTCGCTCAAATGGGTAACCGGTAGCGACGATAAATAAACTTAAATAAATTATTGTTAAATATAACGTTCAAATTCAACAACTTATCTACCAAGGAACAAGTTACTAGATTCCGAACAAGTCGAGATTTAATACTAGATTCCGAACAAGTCGAGATTTAATACTAGATTCCGAACAAGTTGAGATTTAATACTAGATTCCGAACAAGTCGAGATTTAATACTAGATTCCGAACAAGTTGAGATTTAATACTAGATTCCGAACAAGTCGAGATTTAATACTAGTCTCCGAATAAGTCGAGATTTAGTACTAGATTTTTCTTTCGACGTTGGTTCTAAAGTTTAATTTGTCTTGGATTCTCCCCATGGGTTTCCATGACTGCAATAACAAAGGGTATCATGTCTAACGTACTTTTGGAATTAAATAGCTCTATATCTAATGGCGTAGCAAATCTTCTCCAAAATACAATTAGTTTAAACATTATTTATTTCAGTATTTTACATGTACATAACAGAATTAACATTTTACATATAAATTAACAGCAATAGATTAGAACGAAAGAAAACTTCTTCTCCCTTAAACAATTAAAAGGGTGGATCACGTCTGTCTGTCTGTCTGTCTGTCTGTCTGTCTGTCTGTCTGTCTGTCTGTCTGTCTGTCTGTCTGTCTGTCTGTCTGTCTGTCTGTCTGTCTGTCTGTCTGTCTGTCTGTCTGTCTGTCTGTCTGTCTGTCTGTCTGTCTGTCTGTCTGTCTGTCTGTCTTGTCTGTCTGTCTGTCTGTCTGTCTGTCTGTCTGTCTGTCTGTCTGTCTGTCTGTCTGTCTGTCTGTCTGTCTGTCTGTCTGTCTGTCTGTCTGTCTGTCTGTCTGTCTGTCTGTCTGTTCTGTCTGTCTGTCTGTCTGTCTGTCTGTCTGTCTGTCTGTCTGTCTGTCTGTCTGTCTGTCTGTCTGTCTGTCTGTCTGTCTGTCTGTCTGTCTGTCTGTCTGTCTGTCTGTCTGTTTGTCTGTTCCAGAGTAAACCATACACACATGACACGATGATACTATATAGAAACTATCGACGGAGCATGTGCATATTTGGCCAAAATATAAATCACTATTGTCATGATTTGCTGTCTCAGCAAAGTTGGTTGGCATCACATTGCTCGCACGCAAACATGGGCCTGGTCAGATTTCCTCTGATGTTCGTGTCCCAGCTTGAATCGCCTTCAATTATTCCATTAAACCTCTACAGAATCCCACTCGCAGATGAGACTAACATGAACTCCCCAAGTACAAGACAAAAAAACACGCCAACGTTTTATGTGTCTCTCCCGGAGACACTGTGGCATTGAAAGAGTGAACGGAGAGAGCGGATCGGCCTTTGTTGCGATATTGATTTGGAAGCCGAGTATTCTCCATAGCCAGGAAATATTGGCGATTATTTAGGTATAAGAAGCTGTCTATTTAAGATTCTGATTCAAAACTTGCGCAGACATGCCATGATATCTCTTTGAAGTTGGTCCTGATGGTAAGGAATTAATATAATACAGTGATACCCCTCTATGTGGAAGTCGCGATAGCGCAGCTATAGCGCGTTCGCTTCAGGTGCGAAAGGCATGCAGGTCGAGCCCCGCTGGAGTCGTTACGATTGTTCCCCTTAGGCAATGTATTTAAATTCCACGTTGCCTCTTCTCTCTTCCTCGTGGCGATGCATTTCATCAGGATTTGTCCGTTTATACAAATTTATTTTAGCTCGATTGCGAAACAAGTTCTTACAACTTATATTAACCACTCAGAACTTGTTTCGCAATCGATTTGTATAAACAAACACAATCCATCTAAACGGAACACTCACTGGAGCAGTCTCAAGTGTAATGTTCGGTTTGGAGGGGCTTTCGGCTTAGAAGGGTTTTTCATAGTGGGACAGACTCCTCCTAAATTACCAACTCAACTCTGCAATGCAGTGGTGGGCATAACGACATATTATATATCATTTTACACTTCAATTAATATGATAATGATAATAATTACAAGAATATCGTCTCCGTGGCTTAATGGGTAAGGCGTCCGCCTACTGAGCGCAGGAGGTCGAAGGTTCGAATCTCGCCATAGGTTCAATCTGATATGGCAGGGGTTGGCGAGCCGCCAGCTAGTTAAACATAATGGTTACCGATTGCCAGGCGCCTGTCCTTCAAAGATATGATTCGGGAAATACGGATGTCCATAATAGCTGTCTCATAAGTGAGAAATGACTGGCTACAGACGGATCTGTAGTCCAGTGGTAACATGCTGGGCTGGTAATACAGGGATCCCAGATTCGATCCCCCGTTTGACCCTAATAAAATTAACAGTCTTTCAGATGGAACTTTAAACTGTGCAAGTAAAAGAACCAAAGGAGACTCTGGAATGGGTATCTGTCTGTATCATTGCACAATCCTCCAAAAATCAAAAATGACTAATCTCTTCAGGAGGCGTCGCTCATATGGTAACGAGATAAATAACCGTAAACACACACACACTGTGATGACACTGAAATGACTGTCCTTTCAATAGGGGTGACATTATAATAAACAAGAATAGAACGATGACGTCATGACGCCCACAATGGCCATCATTATCAAAAGAGAACGACGTTACAAGTATAGGTTGTCCTATTGTACATAATTCTCTAGTTCACGTATTGTCACTGTTAATCGGCGAAAGAATATTTCAGAATACTGCAACTGTCTCTTTAAATAAAGTCTGCATGACAGTGTATCTAGACAATAAGAGACATTAGTGAGTTACTGCCCCTGAATACTCTTAATGTCTGTTTAAATAAAGTCTACATGACAGTATCTCCAGACAATGAGAGACATTAGTGAGTTACTGCCCATGAATACTCCTAACATTAGATTGCTCCTCTGTTTTCATCGTTGTTTCCTTTGCACAACATGCTATTACACTCATCCGTTTGCTCATCGTATAATTATTAAATATATTTAATCTCGGCAGATACCCTACGTTATATCCCAATAGTTCTTTACTGTAAACATGTTTCATCAATTAATTATTTTAATAAAATTACGTTTACCATAACAACAACAAGGATTCCAACTAAAATTTCGGAATAAATCGCATTTTATTTGTCAAGGGAGGAAATAGAAAAACTAGTAATGTCTCTCTGCACAACAGAAATAAGTGGAATAAAATCCGAGTACATGGACATTATTTGGTAACATATTTCAGGTTGTTACTGTGGAATATAATGTCCTACTACAATATATAGTCTACATCCGCTATGTCGAATTCCGTGGGACCGAGCAAAATAATTCGACAAAACCGAAGTTTGACTTAACGAAAATCGATATAAACGGAACAAGTTATATGTAAAACGATGTCTGATAACGGGAGAATTCGACATAACCGTCTTTGACATAACGGATGTAGACTGTATTATATTTAAAGGTGTCCTTATATTATCTAACACGCCCATTTTCGGGAAGGGCCGTAACTAATGTTGCTACAACTTGTGGCCCGACCCGTTTGCCTTTCTTTCTTTAATTTGTCATGTTTTTGTATTCACATGTATATGTAAAACGAATCGAGCAATAAAATACGATTAAACTAAATGTAGTTCATATCCCCGATGGAAACTATTAACAAGCGGTTCATTACTTATATATGTACATTAAATATTCTTTTCAATTACACCAACTAAAATATAGCACACTGTGCATTTAAAATGTTTTTATTCCAGATTTGCATCTTACCGTGTGCTGGAACAAGTAAATAGACCATCCTTGGAACAGCATAATAAATAACTCACGCCTTTTCTCGCGACGAACGTTGCCTAACACTGCGCATGCCCGTAACTTCGAGTGGGCATGACAGCTGCATATAATTAGTTGGAAACCCTCATACGAAATTGTATACAATCAGGGCACATACGTTCATCGAAGGAAATGCAACAGCGATGTAAATACATATATAGTAGCTGTTTTAAAACTCAAATATAATAGTGTATACAAATTTTATTTTAGTTCGATTGTGAAACAAGTTCTTACAGCTTATATTAATCACTCTCGAGACCTCATTCCTGATGGAATCCATCGCCACGAGGGAGGGAGAGAGAGAAGAGGCAATGTGGAATTTAAATGCCTGGCCTATAAGGGCACAATCGTAATGGCTCCAGCGGGGGCTCGAACTCGGGGCCTTTCGCACCTGAAGCGAACACACTACGACTGCGCTATCACGACTTCAAACATATTCAGCAATACGTGGGTGTTTATCTATTATGTACGTATCTACACTAGAGTTCTATGTTACGAAAATAAGTATTGAAATTATTTCAGAAGAATTTTCTGCAATACGATTTATACTTGACATTTGTATTTTCTTGTTGCTGAGATTTTAATCCGATTTAATGTACGCCTACATTAAGAACTATACCAGACAATGGCTAACATGGGAGACATTTAGGGAAATGTTGTTGCCTTTATAGTTCTAATGGTAAGATAAATTAGGTCCTTTCACCAAATAAATGGCATAGTCATTATAAATGTGTCATTAACGTTGTCTCAAAAACCGAACACAAATCTGAATATGTGATTTAAGCACTAATGTGGTGTAAATAAGTCGCTATAGGGTATGTAGAACTCGCCTCACAGGTCACCTTTATCAACATTCGACACGATCCTATTGCCAAAGAGTATATATCCACCAACCAAGTTCATTGTAAACATTCCCTAATGGATGTATGTGTTATATTAGTCTCTTTATGTGGTGTTTTCTTCTTTCGCAGACGGATCTGTAGTCCAGTGGTAACACGCTGGACTGGTAACCCAGGGATCGCAGGTTCGTTCCCGCGTCTGACCCTTATAAAATTAACAGTCTTTCAGACCAGACTTTAAACCGAGGTATTGTGTCAGTGCTGTACACCGTGCACGTAAAGGAACCAGATGATATTCTGGAATGGGTCCCTGTCTGTATACATGCACTATCCTCCAAACATCTAAAATGACTAATCTCTTCAAGAGGCGTCACTAATTTGGGCAACCGGTAACGACGATAAATAAATGTAAAACACACATTAGCAGAGTATGAAAGGTCTACGTGTGCACGTGTACAGTCAAACCTGTGTTAATGGTCACCTCCATTAAGCAGCCAACCTGTATTAAGCAGCCAGTTTCCAGATTCCCAATATGCTGTTTTATTATACATTTGACCTCTATTAAGCAGCCACCTGTGCTAAGCAGCCATTTTCTATGATTCTCTTGGGTGGCTGCTTAAGACAGGTTTGACTGTATATTAGATTAGCGGGCGAGTAACGATCGGGAAGTGATCGAGTGCGATCACGTAGTGGTCATGTTGTTCTGGAGAACAGATCGAACAAGGATCGCGTTGATCGGGAAGTGATCGAGTGCGATCACGTAGTGGTCATGTTGTTCTGGAGAACAGATCGAACAAGGATCGCGTTGATCGGGAAGTGATCGAGTGCGATCACGTAGTGGTCATGTTGTTCTGGAGAACAGATCGAACAAGGATCGCGTTGATCGGGAAGTGATCGAGTGCGATCACGTAGTGGTCATGTTGTTCTGGAGAACAGATCGAACAAGGATCGCGTTGATCGGGAAGTGATCGAGTGCGATCACGTAGTGGTCATGTTGTTCTGGAGAACAGATCGAACAAGGATCGCGTTGATCGGGAAGTGATCGAGTGCGATCACGTAGTGGTCATGTTGTTCTGGAGAACAGATCGAACAAGGATCGCGTTGATCGGGAAGTGATCGAGTGCGATCACGTAGTGGTCATGTTGTTCTGGAGAACAGATCGAACAAGGATCGCGTTGATCGGGAAGTGATCGAGTGCGATCACGTAGTGGTCATGTTGTTCTGGAGAACAGATCGAACAAGGATCGCGTTGATCGGGGGAAGTGATCGAGTGCGATCACGTAGTGGTCATGTTGTTCTGGAGAACAGATCGAACAAGGATCGCGTTGATCGGGAAGCTACCTGGTGTTATTCGAGTAGAGGTCGAAATTATCGGGTACTAATCGGTAATTTGTTTTTCTCCCGACAAAGCTAGATCTATACACGATCGTTTCCGAATCAACTCGACCAATCCGCGATCGCCTCCAGGTCGTTTCCAGATCAACTCGACCAATCCGCGATTGCCTCCAGGTCGTTTCCGGATCAACTCGACCAATCCGCGATCGCCTCCCGGTCGTTTCCGGATTAACTCGACCAATCCGCGATCTCCTCCCAGTCGTTTCCGGATCAACTAGACCAATCCACGATCGCCTCTATGTTGTTTCCGGATCAACTCGACCAATCCACGATCGCCTCTATGTTGTTTCCGGATCAACTCGACCAATCCACGATCGCCTCTATGTTGTTTCCGGATCAACTCTACCAATCCGCGATCGCCTCTATGTTGTTTCCGGATCAACTCTACCAATCCACGATCGCCTCTATGTTGTTTCCGGATCAACTCTACCAATCCACGATCGCCTCTATGTTGTTTCCGGATCAACTCGACCAATCCGCGATCGCCTCTATGTTGTTTCCGGATCAACTCGACCAATCCACGATCGCCTCTATGTTGTTTTCCGGATCAACTCGACCAATCCACGATCGCCTCTATGTTGTTTCCGGATCAACTCGACCAATCCACGATCGCCTCTATATTGTTTCCGGATCAACTCGACCAATCCACGATCGCCTCTATGTTGTTTCCGGATCAACTCGACCAATCCACGATCGCCTCTATGTTGTTTCCGGATCAACTCTACCAATCCGCGATCGCCTCTATGTTGTTTCCGGATCAACTCTACCAATCCGCGATCGCCTCTATGTTGTTTCCGGATCAACTCTACCAATCCACGATCGCCTCTATGTTGTTTCCGGATCAACTCTACCAATCCGCGATCGCCTCTATGTTGTTTCCGGATCAACTCTACCAATCCACGATCGCCTCTATGTTGTTTCCGGATCAACTCTACCAATCCACGATCGCCTCTATGTTGTTTCCGGATCAACTCGACCAATCCACGATCGCCTCTATGTTGTTTCCGGATCAACTCTACCAATCCGCGATCGCCTCTATGTTGTTTCCGGATCAACTCTACCAATCCGCGATCGCCTCTATGTTGTTTCCGGATCAACTCTACCAATCCACGATCGCCTCTATGTTGTTCCGGATCAACTCGACCAATCCACGATCGCCTCTATGTTGTTTCCGGATCAACTCGACCAATCCGCGATCGCCTCTATGTTGTTTCCGGATCAACTCTACCAATCCGCGATCGCCTCTATGTTGTTTCCGGATCAACTCTACCAATCCACGATCGCCTCTATGTTGTTTCCGGATCAACTCTACCAATCCGCGATCGCCTCTATGTTGTTTCCGGATCAACTCTACCAATCCGCGATCGCCTCTATGTTGTTTCCGGATCAACTCTACCAATCCACGATCGCCTCTATGTTGTTTCCGGATCAACTCGACCAATCCACGATCGCCTCTATGTTGTTTCCGGATCAACTCGACCAATCCACGATCGCCTCTATGTTGTTTCCGGATCAACTCGACCAATCCACGATCGCCTCTATATTGTTTCCGGATCAACTCTACCAATCCGCGATCGCCTCTATGTTGTTTCCGGATCAACTCTACCAATCCGCGATCGCCTCTATGTTGTTTCCGGATCAACTCTACCAATCCGCGATCGCCTCTATGTTGTTTCCGGATCAACTCTACCAATCCGCGATCGCCTCCAGGTCGTTTCCGGATCAACTCTACCAATCCGCGATCGCCTCCAGGTCGTTTCCGGATCAACTCTACCAATCCGCGATCGCCTCCATGTCGTTTCTAGAGCTATTGGCTTGTGGATCTCCTTTATATGCCATGCTAACAATTTTCGGGTAAGAAGCCGCAACGATACCAAGCAAGGAAGGCCACTCCGACCACTCATGCCGAGCGAGCCAGATCAACCCCAATATAGTGATCGAGTTAATCTGATCGGAAGAGAAAACTCACTATATAAAGGTAATGTGTTCATTTTAAGGCAGCCGCCGTAATAGTATTCATTCATCCTACACTGAATGGAAAACATCCACCGTTACTCTTACAATAACTTTGTTTCAACAATATACTATATTCGTATGACATTTGTGTGGCGTCCGTGGTCCAATGGTAGAGCGTCGGATTTGGAATCGAACGGTCCGGGTTCGATACTCAGTCATGCCACGTATGTGGCACATTGCTTAGTACTGGTTAACCGCTATGATCGACTAAGCATGCCCAGGAAAACATGTCTAGGTCCCCGCAAGGGGTTTGACATTAATGGTACATACATACATGCATACATACATTTAAAACGGTTAGATCAATCTGTATTAGCTACCCCCACCCCACCCCATGCTGCATTTGTAGTGTATACCGCTTTGGGAAATGAACTGAATACAATAAAGTGCAACTACTGACCGATATAATAAGGTACAACTACTGACCGATATAATAAGGTACAACTACTGACCGATACAATAAGGTACAACTACTGACCGATACAATAAGGTACAACTACTGACCGATACAATAAGGTACAACTACTGACCGATACAATAAGGTACAACTACTGACCGATACACTAAGGTACAACTACTGACCGAGATAATAAGGTACAACTACTGACCGATACAATAAGGTACAACTACTGACCGATACAATAAGGTACAACTACTGACCGATACAATAAGGTACAACTACTGACCGATACAATCAGGTACAACCACAGACCGATACAATAAGGTACAACTACTGACCGATACAATAAGGTACAACTACTGACCGATACAATAAGGTACAACTACTGACCGATACAATAAGGTACAACTACTGACCGATACAATAAGGTACAACTACTGACCGATACAATACGGTACAACTACTGACCGATACACTAAGGTACAACTACTGACCGATACGCTAAGGTACAACTACTGACCGATACAATCAGGTACAACCACAGACCGATACAATAAGGTACAACCACAGACCGATACAATAAGGTACAACTACTGACCGATACAATACGGTACAACTACTGACAGATACAATACGGTACAACTACTGACCGATACACTAAGGTACAACTACTGACCGATACACTAAGGTACAACTACTGACCGAGATAATAAGGTACAACTACTGACCGATACAATAAGGTACAACTACTGACCGATACAATAAGGTACAACTACTGACCGATACAATAAGGTACAACTACTGACCGATACAATCAGGTACAACCACAGACCGATACAATAAGGTACAACTACTGACCGATACAATAAGGTACAACTACTGACCGATACAATAAGGTACAACTACTGACCGATACAATAAGGTACAACTACTGACCGATACAATAAGGTACAACTACTGACCGATACAATACGGTACAACTACTGACCGATACACTAAGGTACAACTACTGACCGATACGCTAAGGTACAACTACTGACCGATACAATCAGGTACAACCACAGACCGATACAATAAGGTACAACCACAGACCGATACAATAAGGTACAACTACTGACCGATACAATACGGTACAACTACTGACAGATACAATACGGTACAACTACTGACCGATACACTAAGGTACAACTACTGACCGATACACTAAGGTACAACTACTGACCGATACAATAAGGTACAACCACAGACCGATACAATAAGGTACAACTACTGACCGATACAATAAGGTACAACTACTGACCGATACAATAAGGTACAACTACTGACCGATACAATAAGGTACAACTACTGACCGATACAATAAGGTACAACTACTGACCGATACACTAAGGTACAACTACTGACCGAGATAATAAGGTACAACTACTGACCGATACAATAAGGTACAACTACTGACCGATACAATAAGGTACAACTACTGACCGATACAATAAGGTACAACCACAGACCGATACAATACTGTACAACTACTGACCGATACAATAAGGTACAACTACTGACCGATACAATAAGGTACAACCACAGACCGATACAATACTGTACAACCACAGACCGATACAATAAGGTACAACTACTGACCGATGCAATAAGGTACAACTACTGACCGATACAATAAGGTACAACTAATGACCGATACAATAAGGTACAACTACTGACCGATACAATAAGGTACAACTACTGACCGATACAATAAGGTACAACTACTGACCGATACAATACGGTACAACTACTGACCGATACAATAAGGTACAACTACTGACCGATACAATAAGGCACAACTACTGACCGATATAATAAGGTACAACTACTGACCGATACAATAAGGTACAACTACTGACCGATACAATAAGGTACAACTACTGACCGATACAATAAGGTACAACTACTGACCGATACAATAAGGTACAACTACTGACCGATACACTAAGGTACAACTACTGACCGAGATAATAAGGTACAACTACTGACCGATACAATAAGGTACAACTACTGACCGATACAATAAGGTACAACTACTGACCGATACAATAAGGTACAACTACTGACCGATACAATCAGGTACAACCACAGACCGATACAATAAGGTACAACTACTGACCGATACAATAAGGTACAACTACTGACCGATACAATAAGGTACAACTACTGACCGATACAATAAGGTACAACTACTGACCGATACAATAAGGTACAACTACTGACCGATACAATACGGTACAACTACTGACCGATACACTAAGGTACAACTACTGACCGATACGCTAAGGTACAACTACTGACCGATACAATCAGGTACAACCACAGACCGATACAATAAGGTACAACCACAGACCGATACAATAAGGTACAACTACTGACAGATAGATACAATACGGTACAACTACTGACCGATACAAAATGTACAACGACAGACCGATACAATAAGGTACAACTACTGACCGATACAATAAGGTACAACTACTGACCGATACTATAAGGCACAACTACTGACCGATACAATAAGGTACAACTACTGACCGATACAATAAGGTACAACTACTGACCGATACAATAAGGTACAACTACTGACCGATACAATAAGGTACAACCACAGACCGATACAATAATGTACAACTACTGACCGATACAATAATGTACAACTACTGACCGATACAATAAGGTACAACTACTGACCGATACAATAAGGTACAACTACTGACCGATACAATAAGGTACAACTACTGACCGATACTATAAGGTACAACTACTGACCGATACAATAAGGTACAACTACTGACCGATACTATAAGGTACAACTTGTTGTGTATTTATTGTGTTGTGTATTTATTGTGTTGTGTATTTATTATGTCGTGCATTTATTGTGTTGTGTATTTATTGTTGTGTATTTATTATGTTGTGTGTTTATTATGTTGTGTATTTATTGTGTGTCGTGTACTTGTTGTGTTGTGTCGTGCATTTATTATGTTGTGTATTTATTGTGTTGTGTATTTATTGTGTGTCGTGTACTTGTTGTGTTGTGTCGTGCATTTATTATGTTGTGTATTTATTGTGTTGTGTATTTATTATGTTGTGTATTTATTGTGTTGTGTATTTATTGTGTTGTGTATTTATTGTGTTGTGTATTTATTGTGTGTCGTGTACTTGTTGTGTTGTGTCGTGCATTTATTGTGTTGTGTATTTATTATGTTGTGTATTTATTGTGTCGTGCATTTATTATGTTGTGTATTTATTGTGTTGTGTATTTATTGTGTTGTGTCTTCATTGTGTTCGGTTTACACATGTATGCATTTTGTAGGAATTAATTGATTTAAATAATTATTGATTATTAATAGGAATAATGTGTCCATAATGTTTCCATTTTCTCAGACAGAGCACGTGTTACATCCAATTCAATGCATATATCTGGATTACAGGGCGTGCGTTAGGACGTTGGTCTTTGAAGGGATAATTTCTATAATTTGTCCTCCACGGGACGCTGACCATTGTGAAATATGATTGCAACTTCCATTGAATGCCATTTATTTCTTCATGAAATGTGGGCACAGATTACTCTATAATTTCTGGATACGCCCCTTCTCCAGTTGTCCACTACGTCCATGAGCAAACGTAATGTCAGGCGAAATTCAGTCAATGACAGAATTGTGCAGAAATGACAGGAGAGGACAACACTGTACAGAACGGGACGGACTTGGACATGAAGGACAGGATAGGAAAGGTACGGAAATTAAATTAAAGGACGGGAACGTACGTAGCAAAGATAGGACAAGGCATGGACATAGAACAGGACAGTTCAGGATTATGCAGAACAATGAATGAACACATGATAGGATATCACATTAAATGATATGACATGACGAAAGAAGAAAGGAAAGCACATTACATAACCAGGACTTGGCAGAGGACAGGACAGTACAGTGGCAGAACATGGACATGACGACAGTTGATAGGACATGACAGGTCATGACAGGACAAAAACTGAAAGGACATTGCAAGACAGAAGCTGGACAAAAGACATGCCCGGGAAGAACAATGACAAAACTGGACATGAATAGGACAAGGCTAAGACAGGACTATGACTGGGCAGAGGACAGGAGAGGACAATCATATACAGAATAAGGAGTGGACATAGAAAGTAGGTTACAGGTCAGGGATATGACAGAACAAGGGGTGGGCAGAGGAAACGACAGAACAAGCAGAACATGACATGGACACGACAGAATATGACATGGCAAGGACTGAACACGTATCAGGATAGATCAGAATGTGTAAGGAAAGGGAAGGGGAATACATGTCAGGGATAGAACAGAATGTGTAAGGAAAAGGAAGGGAAATACAGGTCAATGATAAAACAGAATTTGTAAGGAAAGGGAAATACAGTCAAGGATAGAACATAATGTGTAAGGAAAGGGAAGGGAAATACAGGTCAAGGATAGAACCGAATTTGTAAGGAAAGGGAAGGGAAATACAGGTCAAGGATAGAACAGAATTTGTAAGGAAAGAGAAGGGAAATACAGTCAAGGATAGAACAGAATGTGTCAGGAAAGGGAAGGGAAATACAGGTCAAGGATAGAACAGAATTTGTAAGGAAAGGGAAGGGAAATACAGGTCAAGGATAGAACAGAATGTGTAAGGAAAGGGAAGGGAAATACAGGTCAAGTATAGAACAGAATGTGTAAGGAAAGGGAAGGGAAATACAGGTCAAGGATAGAACAGAATTTGTAAGGAAATGGAAGGGAAATACAGGTCAAGGATAGAACAGAATTTGTAAGGAAAGGGAAGGGAAATACAGGTCAAGGATATAACAGACTTTGTAAGGAAAGGGAAGGGAAATTCAGGTCAAGGATAGAACAGAATGTGTAAGGAAAGGGAAGGGAAATACAGGTCAAGGATATAACAGAATGTGTAAGGAAAGGAAAGGGAAATACAGGTCAAGGATAGAACAGAATGTGTAAGGAAAGTGAAGGGAAATACAGGTCAGGGATAGAACAGAATGTGTAAGGAAAGTGAAGGGGAATACAGGTCAAGGATAGAACAGAATGTGTAAGGAAAGGGAAGGGAAATACAGGTCAATGATAGAACAGAATTTGTAAGGAAAGGGAAATACAGTCAAGGATAGAACATAATGTGTAAGGAAAGGGAAGGGAAATACAGGTCAAGGATAGAACATAATTTGTAAGGAAAGGGAAGGGAAATACAGGTCAAGGATAGAACAGAATTTGTAAGGAAAGAGAAGGGAAATACAGTCAAGGATAGAACAGAATTTGTAAGGAAAGGGAAGTGAAATACAGTCAAGGATAGAACAGAATGTGTAAGGAAAGGGAAGGGAAATACAGGTCAAGGATAGAACAGAATGTGTAAGGAAAGGGAAGGGAAATACAGGTCAAGTATAGAACAGAATGTGTAAGGAAAGGGAAGGGAAATACAGGTCAAGGATAGAACAGAATTTGTAAGGAAATGGAAGGGAAATACAGGTCAAGGATAGAACAGAATTTGTAAGGAAAGGGAAGGGAAATACAGGTCAAGGATATAACAGAATTTGTAAGGAAAGGGAAGGGAAATTCAGGTCAAGGATAGAACAGAATGTGTAAGGAAAGGGAAGGGAAATACAGGTCAAGGATAGAACAGAATGTGTAAGGAAAGGAAAGGGAAATACAGGTCAAGGATAGAACAGAATGTGTAATGAAAGTGAAGGGAAATACAGGTCAGGGATAAAACAGAATGTGTAAGGAAAGGGAAGGGAAATACAGGTCAAGGATAGAACAGAATGTGTAAGGAAAGGGAAGGGAAATACAGGTCAGGGATAGAACAGAATGTGTAAGGAAAGGGAAATACAGGTCAAGGATAGAACATAATTTGTAAGGAAAGGGAAGGCAAATACAGGTCAGGGATAGAACAGAATGTGTAAGGAAAGGGAAGGGAAATACAGGTCAAGGATAGAACAGAATGTGTAAGGAAAGGGAAGGGGAATACAGGTCAAGGATAGAACATAATGTGTAAGGAAAGGAAAGGGGAATACAGGTCAAGGATAGAACAGAATGTGTAAGGAAGGGGAAGGGAAATACAGGTCAGGGATAGAACAGAATTTGTAAGGAAAGGGAAGGGAAATACAGGTCAAGGATAGAACATAATTTGTAAGGAAAGGGAAGGGGAATACAGGTCAAGGATAGAACATAATGTGTAAGGAAAGGGAAGGGGAATACCAGTCAAGGATAGAACAGAATGTGTAAGGAAAGGGAAGGGAAATACAGGTCAGGGATAGAACAGAATTTGTAAGGAAAGGGAAGGGAAATACACGTCAAGGATAGAACATAATTTGTAAGGAAAGGGAAGGGGAATACAGGTCAAGGATAGAACATAATGTGTAAGGAAAGGGAAGGGGAATACAGGTCAAGGATAGAACAGAATGTGTAAGGAAGGGGAAGGGAAATACAGATCAAGGATATAACAGAATGTGTAGGGAAAGGGAAGGGAAATACAGGTCAAGGATAGAACAGAATGTGTAAGGAAAGGGTAGGGAAATACAGGTCAAGGATAGAACAAAATGTGTAAGGAAATGAAAGGGAAATACAGGTCAGGGATAGAACACAACAAGAACAGATCATGAAATAATCTACAGTTGATATTACACGACTGAACATGATAATGACAGGATAGGATAGTATATGGACTAGGAAAGGATAAAGCAATATAGGACGCGGCCAGGAGAGGAAATAACATTGACTAGACATGAAGAAAGAGCACACAAGCTGGTGCTGCAACATACAACTTCAAACTAATTCAACTTCAATAAAGATATAATAATCATTAGCGAAACCCTATGCATGTATTGTTGAGTCATTGTACTCCAGTTTCAAACTCGAAGGCCAGGCAATGCGACAATGTCGAATAGAAATCGGAGAACACTTCAGAAGCTAGAACGACAAACAGAAAACAACACACTCTTAGTAAGTGCGCTCTAATCAATCTTTTACAAACGAAGAACAGGAACTTTGCATTTAACAAATGAAGAAAAGACTTGCAGATAATAAAGTGCGGGTAGATTAAAAATATGCGAACTCTAAGCATTAGACAATGTACACGAAACAAGCAATTCCTATACCCATATACAATATACCCATATACAATATACCCATATACAATATACCCGTCTACAATATACCCGTCTACAATATACCCGTATACAATATACCCATATACAATATACCCATATACAATATACCCTATACAATATACCCTTACAATATACCCGTCTACAATATACCCGTATACAATATACCCGTATACAATATACCCATATACAATATACCCATATACAATATACCCATATACAATATACCCGTATACAATATACCCGTATACAATATACCCATATACAATATACCCATATACAATATACCCGTATACAATATACCCGTATACAATATACCCGTATACAATATACCCTTATACAATATACCCATATACAATATACCCATATACAATATACCCGTATACAATATACCCATATACAATATACCCATATACAATATACCCGTATACAATATACCCATATACAATATACCCATATACAATATACCCGTATACAATATACCCGTATACAATATACCCGTATACAATATACCCATATACAATATACCCGTATACAATATACCCATATACAATATACCCGTATACAATATACCCATATACAATATACCCATATACAATATACCCGTATACAATATACCCGTATACAATATACCCATATACAATATACCCATATACAATATACCCGTATACAATATACCCGTATACAATATACCCATATACAATATACCCGTATACAATATACCCGTATACAATATACCCATATACAATATACCCATATACAATATACCCATATACAATATACCCGTATACAATATACCCGTATACAATATACCCATATACAATATACCCATATACAATATACCCGTATACAATATACCCGTATACAATATACCCGTATACAATATACCCATATACAATATACCCTTATACAATATACCCGTATACAATATACCCATATACAATATACCCATATGCAATATACCCACCTACAATATACCCGTATGGAATATACCCAATATACAATATACACATATACAATATACCCATATACAATATACCCATATACAATATACCCATATACAATATACCCGTATACAATATACCCACATACAATATACCAATATACAATATACCAAAATACAATATACACATATACAATATACCCGTATACAATATACACATATACAATATACCCATATACAATATACCCGTATACAATATACCCATATACAATATACCCGTATACAATATACCCGTATACAATATACCCATATACAATATACCCTTATACAATATACCCGTATACAATATACCCACATACAATATACCCGTATACAATATACCCATATACAATATACCCACATGCAATATACCCGTATACAATATACCCGTATACAATATACCCGTATACAATATACCCATATACAATATACAATATACCCGTATACAATATACCATTATACAATATACACACATAAAATATACCCATATACAATATACACACATACAATATACCCACATACAATATACCCATATACAATATACACATATACAATATACCCATATACAATATACCCACATACAATATACCCAATATACAATAAACCCGTATACAATATACCCTTATACAATATACCCGTATACAATATACCCATATACAATATACCCGTATACAATATACCCATATACAATATACCCACATACAATATACCCGTATACAATATACCCGTATACAATATACCCGTATACAATATACCCATATACAATATACAATATACACATATACAATATACCCATATACAACATACACATATACAATATACCCATATACAATATACCCATATACAATATACCCATATACAATATACCCGTATACAATATACCCGTATACAATATACCCATATACAATATACCCGTATACAATATACCCTTATACAATATACCCGTATACAATATACCCATATACAATATACCCGTATACAATATACCCGTATACAATATACCCATATACAATATACCCTTATACAATATACCCATATACAATATACCCGTATACAATATACCCGTATACAATATACCCGTATACAATATACCCTATACAATATACCCTATACAATATACCTATACAATATACCCTATACAATATACATACAATATACCATACAATATATACATTCCTCCTTATACAATATACACGTATACAATATACACATATACAATATACCCATATACAATATACCCTTATACAATATACCCTATACAATATACCCATATACAATATACCCGTATACAATATACCCATATACAATATACCCATATACAATATACCCACAATATACAATATACCCTATACAATATACCTATACAATATACACATATATACCCTTATACAATATACCCATATACAATATACCCATATACAATATACCCGTATACAATATACCCATATACAATATACCCATATACAATATACCCATATACAATATACCCATATACAATATACCCGTATACAATATACCCTTATACAATATACCCATATACAATATACCCATATACAATATACCCGTATACAATATACCCATATACAATATACCCATATACAATATACCCGTATACAATATACCCATATACAATATACCCGTATACAATATACTTACCCGTATACAATATACCTATACAATATACTATACAATATACTATACAATATACTTTTATATACCCGTATACAATATACACATATACAATATACCCATATACAATATACCCGTATACAATATACCCGTATACAATATACCCGTATACAATATACCCATATACAATATACCCGTATACAATATACCCGTATACAATATACCCGTATACAATATACCCGTATACAATATACCCATATACAATATACAATATACCCGTATAAAATATACCATTATACAATATACACATAATATACCCATATACAATATACCCACATACAATATACCCACATACAATATACCCGTATACAATATAAACGTATACAATATACCCATATACAATATACCCACATACAATATACCCAATATACAATATACCCGTATACAATATACCCTTATACAATATACCCGTATACAATATACCCATATACAATATACCCGTATACAATATACCCATATACAATATACCCACATACAATATACCCGTATACAATATACCCGTATACAATATACCCATATACAATATACAATATACCCGTATACAATATACCATTATACAATATACACACATACAATATACCAATATACAATATACACACATACAATATACCCACATACAATATACCCGTATACAATATACATATATACAATATACCCATATACAATATACCCGTATACAATATACCCGTATACAATATACCCATATACAATATACCCACATACAATATACCCGTATACAATATACCCGTATACAATATACCCGTATACAATATACCCGTATACAATATACCCTTATATAATATACCCGTATACAATATACACATATACAATATACACATATACAATATACACATATACAATATACCCATATACAATATACACATATACAATATACACATATACAATATACCCATATACAATATACTCATATACAATATACCCATATACAATATACACATATACAATATACACATATACAATATACCCATATACAATATACCCATATACAATATACACACATACAATATACCCATATACAATATACCCATATACAATATACCCGTATACAATATACACATATACAATATACACATATACAATATACCCATATACAATATACCCGTATACAATATACCCATATACAATATACCCGTATACAATATACCCATATACAATATACCCGTATACAATATACCCGTATACAATATACCCATATACAATATACCCGTATACAATATACACATATACAATATACCCATATACAATATACCCGTATACAATATACCCGTATACAATATACCCATATACAATATACCCATATACAATATACCCGTATACAATTTACCCGTATACAATATACCCATATACAATATACCCGTATACAATATACCCTTATACAATATACCCACATACAATATACCCATATACAATATACCCGTATACAATATACCCGTATACAATATACCCGTATACAATATACCCTTATACAATATACACATATACAATATACCCGTATACAATATACCCGTATACAATATACCCGTATACAATATACCCATATACAATATACCCTTATACAATATACCCTTATACAATATATCCATATACAATATACACACATACAATATACCCGTATACAATATACCCATATACAATATACCTATATACAATATACCCATATACAATATACCCATATACAATATACACACATACAATATACCCGTATACAATATACCCATATACAATATACCCATATACAATATACCCGTATACAATATACCCTTATACAATATACACATATACAATATACCCGTATACAATATACCCGTATACAATATACCCGTATACAATATACCCGTATACAATATACCCTTATACAATATACCCATATACAATATACACACATACAATATACCCGTATACAATATACCCATATACAATATACCCGTATACAATATACACATATACAATATACACATATACAATATACCCATATACAATATACCCGTATACAATATACCCATATACAATATACCCGTATACAATATACCCATATACAATATACCCGTATACAATATACCCATATACAATATACCCGTATACAATATACACATATACAATATACCCATATACAATATACCCGTATACAATATACCCGTATACAATATACCCATATACAATATACCCATATACAATATACCCGTATACAATCTACCCGTATACAATATACCCATATACAATATACCCGTATACAATATACCCTTATACAATATACCCACATACAATATACCCATATACAATATACCCGTATACAATATACCCGTATACAATATACCCGTATACAATATACCCTTATACAATATACACATATACAATATACCCGTATACAATATACCCGTATACAATATACCCATATACAATATACCCATATACAATATACACATATACAATATACCCATATACAATATACCCATATACAATATACACACATACAATATACCCGTATACAATATACCCATATACAATATACCCATATACAATATACCCGTATACAATATACCCGTATACAATATACCCGTATACAATATACCCGTATACAATATACCCGTATACAATATACCCGTATACAATATACCCGTATACAATATACCCGTATACAATATACCCATATACAATATACCCTTATACAATATACACATATACAATATACACATATACAATATACCCATATACAATATACACATATACAATATACCCATATACAATATACACATATACAATATACACATATACAATATACCAATATACAATATACCCATATACAAATACACACATACAATAATAAATATACATATACAATACACATATACAATATACCCATATACAATATACACACATACAATATACCCATATACAATATACCCATATACAATATACCCGTATACAATATACACATATACAATATACACATATACAATATACCCATATACAATATACCCGTATACAATATACCCATATACAATATACCCGTATACAATATACCCATATACAATATACCCGTATACAATATACCCGTATACAATATACCCATATACAATATACCCGTATACAATATACACATATACAATATACCCATATACAATATACCCGTATACAATATACCCGTATACAATATACCCATATACAATATACCCATATACAATATACCCGTATACAATTTACCCGTATACAATATACCCATATACAATATACCCGTATACAATATACCCTTATACAATATACCCACATACAATATACCCATATACAATATACCCGTATACAATATACCCGTATACAATATACCCGTATACAATATACCCTTATACAATATACACATATACAATATACCCGTATACAATATACCCGTATACAATATACCCGTATACAATATACCCATATACAATATACCCTTATACAATATACCCTTATACAATATATCCATATACAATATACACACATAAAATATACCCGTATACAATATACCCATATACAATATACCTATATACAATATACCCATATACAATATACCCATATACAATATACACACATACAATATACCCGTATACAATATACCCATATACAATATACCCATATACAATATACCCGTATACAATATACCCTTATACAATATACACATATACAATATACCCGTATACAATATACCCGTATACAATATACCCGTATACAATATACCCGTATACAATATACCCTTATACAATATACCCATATACAATATACACACATACAATATACCCGTATACAATATACCCATATACAATATACCCGTATACAATATACACATATACAATATACACATATACAATATACCCATATACAATATACCCGTATACAATATACCCATATACAATATACCCGTATACAATATACCCATATACAATATACCCGTATACAATATACCCATATACAATATACCCGTATACAATATACACATATACAATATACCCATATACAATATACCCGTATACAATATACCCGTATACAATATACCCATATACAATATACCCATATACAATATACCCGTATACAATCTACCCGTATACAATATACCCATATACAATATACCCGTATACAATATACCCTTATACAATATACCCACATACAATATACCCATATACAATATACCCGTATACAATATACCTGTATACAATATACCCGTATACAATATACCCTTATACAATATACACATATACAATATACCCGTATACAATATACCCGTATACAATATACCCGTATACAATATACCCATATACAATATACCCTTATACAATATACCCTTATACAATATATCCATATACAATATACACACATACAATATACCCGTATACAATATACCCATATACAATATACCTATATACAATATACCCATATACAATATACCCATATACAATATACACACATACAATATACCCGTATACAATATACCCATATACAATATACCCATATACAATATACCCGTATACAATATACCCTTATACAATATACACATATACAATATACCCGTATACAATATACCCGTATACAATATACCCGTATACAATATACCCTTATACAATATACCCATATACAATATACACACATACAATATACCCGTATACAATATACCCATATACAATATACCCATATACAATATACCCGTATACAATATACCCGTATACAATATACCCATATACAATATACCCGTATACAATATACCCGTATACAATATACCCTTATACAATATACCCATATACAATATACCCATATACAATATACCCGTATACAATATACCCTTATACAATATACACATATACAATATACCCATATACAATATACACATATACAATATACCCGTATACAATATACCCGTATACAATATACCCGTATACAATATACCCGTATACAATATACCCATATACAATATACCCGTATACAATATACCCGTATGCAATATACCCGTATACAATATACCCATATACAATATACCTGTATACAATATACCCGTATACAATATAACCGTATACAATATACCCTTATACAATATATAACTTTGGATATGGGTGTATGTGAAACGTTGGATGTGGGTGTATTCGAAACGTTGGATATGTGTGTATGTGAAACGTTGGATATGTGTGTATGTGAAACGTTGGATATGTGTGTATGAGAAACGTTGGATATGGGTGTATGTGAAACGTTGGATATGTGTGTATGTGAAATGTTCGATATGTGTGTATGAGAAACGTTGGATATGGGTGTATGTGAAACGTTGGATATGTGTGTATGTGAAACGTTGGATACCGGTGTATGTGAAACGTTGGATATGTGTGTATGTGAAACGTTGGACATGGGTTTATGTGAAACGTTGGATATGGGTCTCTGTGAAACGTTGGATATGGGTGTTTGTGAAACGTTGGATATGAGTGTATGTGTGTATGTGAAATGTTTAATATGGGTGTATGTGAAACGTTGGATATGGGTGTATGTGAAACGTTCGATGTGGGTTTATGTGAAACGTTGGATATGTGTGTATGTGAAACGTTGGATATGTGTGTATGAGAAACGTTGGATATGTGTGTATGAGAAACGTTGGATATGTGTGTATGTGAAACGTTGGATATGTGTGTATGTGAAACGTTGGATATGTGTGTATGAGAAACGTTGGATATGTGTGTATGTGAAACGTTGGATATGTGTGTATGAGAAACGTTGGATATGTGTGTATGAGAAACGTTGGATATGTGTGTATGTGAAACGTTGGATATGTGTATGTGAAACGTTGAATATGTGTGTATGTGAAACGTTGGATATGTGTGTATGTGAAACGTTGGATATGTGTGTATGAGAAACATTGGATATGTGTGTATGAGAAACGTTGGATATGTGTGTATGTGAAACGTTGGATATGTGTGTATGTGACACGTTGGATATGTGTGTATGAGAAACGTTGGATATGGGTGTATGTGAAACGTTGAATATGGTGTATGTGAAACGTTGGATATGTCTGTATGTGAAACGTTGGATACGGGTGTATGTGAAACGTTGGATATGTGTGTATGTGAAACGTTGGATATGGGTGTATGTGAAACGTTGGATATGTGTGTATGTAAAACGTTGGATATGTGTGTATGTGAAACGTTGGATATGTGTGTATGTGAAACGTGGGTGTATGTGTGTATGTGAAACGTTGGATACGGGTGTATGTGAAACGTTGGATATGTGTGTATGAGAAACGTTGGATATGGATGTATGTGAAACGTTGGATATGGGTGTATGTGAAACGTTGGATATGGGTGTATGTGAAACGTTGGATATGGGTGTATGTGAAACGTTGGATATGGGTGTGTGTCAAACGTTGGATATGGGTTTATGTGAAACGTTGGATATGGGTGTCTGTGAAACGTTGGATATGGGTGTTTGTGAAACGTTGGATATGGGTGTATGTGTGTATGTGAAACGTTTAATATGGGTGTATGTGAAACGTTGGATATGGGTGTATGTGAAACGTTGGATGTGGGTGTATGTGAAACGTTGGATATGTGTGTATGTGAAACGTTGGATATATGTGTATGTGAAACGTTGGATATGTGTGTATGTGAAACGCTGGATATGGGTGTATGTGATACGTTGGATATGGGTGTATGTGAAACGTTGGATATGCGTGTATGTGAAACGTTGGATATGGGTGTATGTGAAACGTTGGATATGGGTGTACATGAAACATTGGATATGTGTGTATGTGAAACGTTGGATATGTGTGTATGTGAAACGTTGGATATGGGTGTACGTGAAACGTTGGATATGTGTGTATGTGAAACGTTGTATATGTGTGTATGTGAAACGTTGGATATGTGTGTATGTGAAACGTTGGATATGTGTGTATGTGAAACGTTGGATATGTGTGTATGTGAAACGTTGGATATGTGTGTATGTGAAACGTTGGATATGTGTGTATGTGAAACGTTGGATATGTGTGTATGTGAAACATTGGATATGGGTGTATGTGAAACGTTGGATATGGGTGTATGTGAAACGTTGGATATGGGTGTATGTGAAACGTTGGATATGGGTGTATGTGAAACGTTGGATATGGGTGTGTGTGAAACGTTGGATATGGGTTTATGTGAAACGTTGGATATGGGTGTCTGTGAAACGTTGAATATGGGTGTTTGTGAAACGTTGGATATGGGTGTATGTGTGTATGTGATACGTTTAATATGGGTGTATGTGTGTATGTGAAACGTTGGATATGTGTGTATGTGAAACGTTGGATATGTGTGTATGTGAAACGTTGGATATGGGTGTATGTGGAACGTTGGATATGGGTGTATGTGAAACGTTGGATGTGGGTGTATGTGAAACGTTGGATATGGGTGTATGTGTGTATGTGAAACGTTGGATATGTGTGTATGTGAAACGTTGGATATGTGTGTATGTGAAACGTTGGATATGGGTGTATGTGAAACGTTGGATATGGGTGTATGTGAAACGTTGGATATGGGTGTATGTGAAACGTTGGATATGGGTGTACGTGAAACATTGGATATGTGTGTATGTGAAACGTTGGATATGTGTGTATGTGAAACATTGGATATGGGTGTACGTGAAACGTTGGATATGTGTGTATGTGAAACGTTGTATATGTGTGTATGTGAAACGTTGGATATGTGTGTATGTGAAACGTTGGATATGTGTGTATGTGAAACGTTGGATATGTGTGTATGTGAAACGTTGGATATGTGTGTATGTGAAACGTTGGATATGTGTGTATGAGAAACATTGGATATGTGTGTATGAGAAACGTTGGATATGTGTGTATGTGAAACGTTGGATATGTGTGTATGTGACACGTTGGATATGTGTGTATGAGAAACGTTGGATATGGGTGTATGTGAAACGTTGAATATGGTGTATGTGAAACGTTGGATATGTGTTTATGTGAAACGTTGGATACGTGTGTATGTGAAACGTTGGATATGTGTGAATGTGAAACGTTGGATATGGGTGTATGTGAAACGTTGGATATGTGTGTATGTGAAACGTTGGATATGTGTGTATGTGAAACGTTGGATATGTGTGTATGTGAAACGTGGGTGAATGTGTGTATGTGAAACTTTGGATACGGGTGTATGTGAAACGTTGGATATGTGTGTATGAGAAACCTTGGATATGTGTGTATGTGAAACGTTGAATAGGGTGTATGTGAAACGTTGGATATGGGTGTATGTGAAACGTTGGATATGGGTGTATGTGAAACGTTGGATATGGGTGTATGTGAAACGTTGGATATGGGTGTGTGTCAAACGTTGAATATGGGTTTATGTGAAACGTTGGATATGGGTGTCTGTGAAACGTTGGATATGGGTGTTTGTGAAACGTTGGATATGGGTGTATGTGTGTATGTGAAACGTTTAATATGGGTGTATGTGAAACGTTGGATATGGGTGTATGTGAAACGTTGGATATGTGGGTGTATGTGAAACGTTGGATATGTGGGTGTATGTGAAACGTTGGATATGTGTGTATGTGAAACGTTGGATATGGGTGTATGTGAAACGTTGGATATGGGTGTACATGAAACATTGGATATGTGTGTATGTGAAACGTTGGATATGTGGGTGTATGTGAAACGTTGGATATGTGGGTGTATGTGAAACGTTGGATATGTGTGTATGTGAAACGTTGGATATGGGTGTATGTGAAACGTTGGATATGGGTGTACATGAAACATTGGATATGTGTGTATGTGAAACGTTGGATATGTGTGTATGTGAAACGTTGGATATGGGTGTACGTGAAACGTTGGATATGTGTGTATGTGAAACGTTGTATATGTGTGTATGTGAAACGTTGGATATGTGTGTATGTGAAACGTTGGATATGTGTGTATGTGAAACGTTGGATATGTGTGTATGTGAAACGTTGGATATGTGTGTATGTGAAACGTTGGATATGTGTGTATGTGAAACGTTGGATATGTGTGTATGTGAAACATTGGATATGGGTGTATGTGAAACGTTGGATATGGGTGTATGTGAAACGTTGGATATGGGTGTATGTGAAACGTTGGATATGGGTTTATGTGAAACGTTGGATATGGGTGTGTGTGAAACGTTGGATATGGGTTTATGTGAAACGTTGGATATGGGTGTCTGTGAAACGTTGGATATGGGTGTTTGTGAAACGTTTAATATGGGTGTATGTGTGTATGAGAAACGTTGGATATGTGTGTATGTGAAACGTTGGATATGTGTGTATGAGAAACGTTGAATATGGTGTATGTGAAAAGTTGGATATGTGTGTATGTGAAACGTTGGATATGGGTTTATGTGAAACGTTGGATATGGGTGTCTGTGAAACGTTGGATATGGGTGTGTGTGAAACGTTGGATATGGGTTTATGTGAAACGTTGGATATGGGTGTCTGTGAAACGTTGGATATGGGTGTTTGTGAAACGTTGGATATGGGTGTATGTGAAACGTTGGATATGTGTGTACGTGAAACGTTGGATATGGGTGTACGTGAAACGTTGGATATGGGTGTACGTGAAACGTTGGATATGGGTGTACGTGAAACGTTGGATATGGGTGTACGTGAAACGTTGGATATGGGTGTACGTGAAACGTTGGATATGGGTGTACGTGAAACGTTGGATATGGGTGTATGTGAAACATATTATACATACTATTTAAACGTGATCAATGTAATACAAGCAAATTAAAATAAACATGTTGTTTTGAGTAGAATATTTAAAATAGAATTAGAATAGATATATATGTATATTGTTCCTAAGGTGGATAAACTTGATATTTACAAATTGCTTATTTAATATGTATGCATATATACATGTGCATGTCTACTTGTTTATTCTGGGAAACAAGGTAAGTATATTGAATGTTGCTTACTGTTTATTCTACGTACAACTATATACAACTTGATCAACAACACTATTATACTGTATTTAATAACCTATTATAGAGGTTAGTGCAATTATATGATATTTAATATCGAAATTCTTATAGCAAACACCTTATTTGTAGTATAATGTTACCTTCAATAATATAATGAGATTGTTTAATTATAATAATGCAATACACTTTGCCATATGTGGTCTTACAAAGTAGTATTTTTTAAATAAATAACTGTGTGACGAAGAAAAGATTCATCGACGATTATTAAAGGTTCGCTGAATTGCGTGGCGTAATTATATATTACGCGCCGAAAAATTACGACCTAATACGACAATAGTCATCGTCATCGAAGAGACGATTATTAAAGTGAAGAAGAAATGAAAACTATTGAACTTCGTTTTCGTCCTTTCGCTTCATCGCCACGCTTATCTTATTTAATATTATATCTTATTTCCTGTTTTACTGGTTACTGTTTACACGTTTCAATATGATATTTCATGTTCATTTGTTGAGGGCCTCGTGGTAGATTGACTTAATTGTTCAAATGAGTTATCTCGTTAAATAAAGTCTTATTATTATTATTATGTCCATCGCCACGAAGAAACGTATACGAGAGACAAAATATCCCTAACGAGTCTCCACGTGCATTCCATAGAAATATTACAGAATGTTCCAGCACAACACAGACATCATTTTGGCTGTCCGATTAGCGCAGTGGTTAGCGCGCTCGCTTCTCACCAATGCAACCCGGGTTCGATCCTCGGACCGGTAAGTATGTTCGATGGTACGGTAGTCGCCAGATCAGACAGGTGGATTTTCTCCGGGTACTCCGGTTTCCTCCCACACGAATGACCACATATACGCTTGCATCCGTGTCAACGAGAGCGATTAATATAAGTTGCTAAAACTTGCTTCCCAATCGTTGTAAACATAAATAAAAGTTTAAACGCAAACATCAGAATAAAACAAACACTAATGTGTAGTACAGCTTGTCAAGCAACTATTTGGACTACGACATATATTAGCGCAATATTAACGAGTAATGAACACAGCCCGACATCATAACCAGTATTCACAAAATGGGCAGTGTCCCGCACGTATAGTTTATACCAGTAGTGCAGTGGTTAGAACGTAACACTTTGGACTGGTAATCCAGGGATCGCAGGTTCGATCCCCCGTCTGACCATAATAAAATTAACAGTCTTTCAGATAGGACTTTAAACCGAGGTCTCGTGTCGGTGCTGTACACCGTGCACGTAAAAGAACCAGAGGAGACTCTGGAATGGGTCTCTGTCTGTATCATTGCACTATCCTCCAACAATCTAAAATGACTAATCTCTTCAGGAGGCGTCGCTCATATGGGCATACGGTAGCGACGAATAATACACTTAAAAACACAAACACCCTTCCAAATATTTGGAGTGAGATACTTATCCTATAGATAAAAAACAAGGCATTTCGTCCAACAAGAAAATTGCTCGATACCATTATCATCTGTGAGAAAACTAAGCTTGTCATTACATCCAGCTTTATATTAGATAATCGCGCATGCTCTATTTCTGACCATCTTCCGATAATTCCGTCTGCCAAACTCTTCGTCAAGAACTACAATATAATTCAATGACCGTATATTGTTTGGAACACGCGCTATTGCACGCATATTGAAAACTATCACACTTCACAAGACTATATTATCACACAACTTTGCCTGTATTCAGTGTATTACAGCCATTACATATTTTCTTATATTAACACGCGTGTAATAACACATGGAAGGATTCTGATTGGTCGGTATGACAGCTTGCTGTTGACACTTTTGACATATAGTTTGCAACTTTGTCTTTGAAAACAAATCAAATGTTGTCAAATATATATATATATATACTAGCGGAATACAGCATAGTGATTCAAAATATTGTATCGAATGTTTGCGTGGACTATTTACAACAATGTACGGATGCACCTTACTGATTTCCTTGAGATGTAATAAGGCTCAACGTATACAGACATACAGAAAAGTTTCTTTTTCGAAGTATGGTTACTGTGGTAGGTAATGTGACCAAAAGGATCTTGCACTAGTGGTGATTAAATACTATATTATAATAAACTCGTTTTTGAATTTTGTTAGCTCGCCAACAGGCTCGCTTAATAGCAAACTTCAAAAGCTCGTGTCATAAAATATAGTATGAAATCACCACTCATGTAAGATCCCATATTTCAAACGCACTACTTTGCGGATATTCCATACAAATACTGCCTCTGTAGATGGAATAGATATATGTCAGCGGAACATATCGTAAATAGATTCATCAACCGGCAAACACAACACTTCCGGTAGCTAAGTTTAATGTGCATTCAAAGCTATATCGTTCATAGCCGTGAGGTAAAAGCTTCGAACACAAATCAAACACTCAAAGGATCAAAGTGGATATCCGAAAACTGTGTACTAGTCGATTCGTATACATCATAGAGAAACTACAAAGCCACAACATATCAATTCCGGAAATACAACATTTACGCCATCAGGAACATTGGTATTAAATACTATAACGATTAAATGTTGCCGCTGAGTATGATATCAGATCAGTTTGAAAACAAGTTGATCGAAAGAAAAAGAGTTTACAAGTTCATCTCTGAGACAGACTTGTCTTTCCAATGCGAAGTGTTTTTGTCACCAAACGAAATTGCAAGTGTGTTTGGAAATTACTTCACGCCACTGCTCGTAATCAAGTGTACGACCAGTTTAAATTTTGAATCGATACTCTAGCTTGGACTTCGTAGATATTGACAACAATAGCTTCAACGTAAAGATAAGTTTCAAGAGTAGGCAAGAAATACAATATGCTAGCATAAGCTATGAGCTATCAAGTTCCTGCGAGGTCCAGTACGCCGATGTTAGAACGCGCACGTTATATTACGGCCGTGAGTTCGCTTCATATTATGGACACGTGGAAGATTGCGGATGTTGGAGAATTGAGTGCATGTACTGGTGCATACCAAGGGAATGTGGGTGGTCTTTTCCACCACAACAGTGCCATGGCACATTGTTTACGGATATCCGATAGAAGTACTACCACGAGTATGTATGTGCTGGCAATATGCAAACGTAGGAACGAACGATGTAATTTTGTTTATAGTCGCCACCGCATAAATGCATTTGGGCGACTGTATTTTCTAAGATGGTTATGTCCTAAGGTGATTCTTCTTGTCTAAGGTGATTCTTCTTGTCCTAAGGTGATTCTTCTGTGGTGGTTATTCGATGATGATTATACGTGTTCTGTGATGATTATTCCTATGCTTCTATGATGATTATTCCTGTTCTTCTACGTTGATTAGTTCGGTATTCTCTGAAGGTTCTGTATTCTGTGTGGCTTATGAAGACGTCATCAGGTGGTTACTTCTTTCTGTGCCGGCCAGGTTGACAAGGCCTGGTCTGTACGTGGTCCTTTGTAGGGCCACACTCCTCACTGTTGGTCACCCCGCAGCAGCATTAATACGGATCTGACAGTTAGACATCTGGTCGTCGATTGTCGCAAACGAGTCTACTAAACTCCGGTGTAGCTCGGGGGAGCGTGGATCCACGACTGTTGCCGCTCCCTCAGGTCCGCCGTCTCGTCTATCCGCCGGAGAAGTAAAAGAAGGAAGAGAAAGTGTCGAAAAAAGCCGGCGAAGATATAGTGCCAAAATATCACTATCTAGAGTGACCACTATCTAGAAGAGCTGGTGGATCTGTCCTGATGTGCTGTAGCCATGGATCCACATGCTGGCGAGCCTCCCCTTCACAAGATCGACGACCAGAAGATCCCAGAATCCTACGCTGCTGCTGCGGAATGTGCCCCGGTCACGACGTGCACGTCGTGAGGAGATCGACCGGGACAAACGTAGGAACGTTGTAGAGGTTCTTAAAAACGGCACACTAAGAAAGAACCGGGAAATGGATGGCGGTATGTAACTGAGTTGACACCTGCAGTTTGTCTGTGAAACTTTACACGTGTAATTAAAAGCTTATCTAATCTTTTGTTTGAGAAGCAATGTACTCCATCATTATTGTTCGAAGGAATGTAGCCCCGTTATCTAGCTATCTATGGTTGATAACATGTATGTACGTGTTGTAGAAAGAAAACAACAGACTTAGAAAAATTCTTTTTTGTAGGAATGTTAATAATAATATTTGTCAAATGCACAACACAATTTTTCGATGGAAGTTCTGATTTCGGCCAAATGGCACATTATCTAAACTGTATGACATTGGGATCAAAGGAAAATTATTGAACGTATATGAACATGATGCCACTGTTGCATGTAAGCAATATGTGTGTTTTACGTTTATTTATCGTCGCTACCGGTTGCCCATATGAGCGACGCCTCCTGAAGAGATTAGTCATTTTAGATTGTTGGTGGACAGTGCAATGATACAGACAGAGATCCATTCCAGAGTCTCCTCTGGTTCTTTTACGTACACGGTGTAAAGCACCGACACGAGACCTCGGTTTAACGTCCCATCTGAAAGACTGTTAATTTTATTAGGGTCAGACGGGGGATCGAACCTGCGATCCCTGGATTACCAGTCCAGTGTGTTACCACTGGACTACAGATCCGTCTGTATGTAAGCAATAAATGCAGGGCATACTTTATATATAACAAGGTGTTCCACAGGGAGGTATGTTATCAAGCTGTCTTTACCGTATGTATATAATTATATGCAATAAGACACTCTAACATGGCATGTGAAATTCTTTAGCATATACCTAGAATAGATTTCACGTATTTCCATTGTTATATATATACCTTATTCTCCTGCCTATTGTATATCAATCAATTGATAGGGAGAAGAACTATATAAGTTTTCTTTCGTTCTAATCCCTTTCAGTCTACTGCTGTTAAATTATATGTAACATGTTCATTTCTTGATTACATGTACAAATACTGCAATAAATAATGTTTAAACTAAAATGGCATGTGTATAGACCGATGCCAATGTGACAGTCCACATTACAGCTTGTATGTATGTATGTACCATTAATGTCAAACCCCTCGCGGGGACGTAGACATGTTTTCCTGGGCAGGCTTAGCCGACCATAGCGGTTAACCAGTACTAAGCAATGTGTGTGAGGTGCCTTGCTCAATGACACTACATACGTGGCCTGACTGAGTATCAAACCCGGACCGTTCGATTCCAAATCCGACGCTCTACCATTGGACCACGGACGCCACGCTTGTGAAGATAGTCTGTTCGTAATAACTTATAAACATAAGCACAGTGTTAATATTATTCATATGTGTTCAAGTCGAATAATTCCATGTGAGGAACTTATCCAACCGGCTTGTGGAAGATCGGTGGTTCTACTTGGGTTCCGCCTCCGTGGTCGAGTGGTTAAGGTCGCTGACTTGTATACCACTGTAACCTATCATCACTGATGATCACGGGTTCGAGCCCCGCTCAGACCGTGTCTCATTTATATGAAAAAGTTGGCAGTTTCTTACGGAGGTTGGTGCACCCAAGTACTGGTTAACCGCTGGAGCCTGCCCAGGAAAGGTGTTGTTAGGTAAACTGCCCGCCGGCGATATAGCCCAAAATGGTGCTGATGCAGACGTAAAGCCCGAAATATAACATAAAATATAACATAACAATCTACTTGGGTTCCAGTCAGTGAATGAAATACTGCTCGGAGGGGCGACCTCCTCCTCATCATCATCATCGTCGTCGTGTCGTCGTCATCATCATCATCGTCGTCGTCGTCATCATCATCATCATCATCATCATCATTAAACGTTTGTTCAGAGTCCCACTTGTGGAAATCCCTCCCTTATCATATCAAAACAGCCCATTCTGTTTCCCACTTCACAGTTTTATATATCAGGTGGTACAAGGAACAGACCGTTAACGTAATAAACTGATAAATTATAATTATGCATGTATATAAGTATTAGTTCTTGCAGATTATATCTTATAGTCCGCCTCCGTGGTCGAGTGGTTAAGGTCGCTGACTTGTATACCACTGTAAGCTATCATCTCTGATGGTCACGGACCCCGCTCAGACCGTGTCTCATTTATATGAAACAGTTGGCAGTTTCTTACGGAGGTTGGTGCACCAAGTACTGGTTAACCGCTGGAGCCTGCACAGGAAAGGTGTTGTTAGGTAAACTGCCCGTCGCTCAAATGGGAAACCGGTAGCGACGTTAAATAAACTTAAATAAAAAAATATATATATTATTTCCCATGAACGTCTTACTGATCATTGTTTACAAGTTTCATTATGTTATTTGATGTTTTAATGTGTTGATGGCCTCGTGGTAGATTGACTTAATTGTTCAAATGAGTTCTCTCGTTAAATAAAGTCTTTATTAGTATTATTATATTTTCCGGTGCCGTATGCAGTGTGCTAACGTATATGTATACATCAAGGCAGCCAGTTCAATATCTATGATGACATATTAAATTGCGTACTTGCCTGGTTTATACCGACCACCGTGGAAGATTGAAACTCCAGCAGCAATCAATACGCCAGACAGCAGAAATGACGCGATTGTATAGCGCAGTGAGAAGGCAAGCGTACCTGGCTGTGATTAGAAAGGTATTTAACGATTTCACTCAGTGTGTACTAAAGAGTCACGCAATTCACGTGTCACTATTATTGAGCGCTTAATTAGAGCAGAATCGTGTATATAGTCGGTAGATTTATGTTGATGACGACATGACAAACATTGAAACATCGAGTGTGTCTAGTTCCAGGCACCCTAAGCCAAGTGCAAAGTGATTCATTGTTGGTTTGTTGTTTTACTGCATTCACAACTACCCTGGTTACACAGAGAAATAGGGGATGGGTATAGAAGTGTCTTCATGTAAAGGTCTAAGTACTAATACTGCTGTGACAACAGCAACAGCAACATCATCAACAACATCATCAGCAGCAGGAACAACAACAACACGTATTAGCAATAATAACACTTGCAGTAGAACTTTAATAGTCAGTTATTATTATTATTATTATTATCATTATTATAGTTTGTGATCGATTAGCTCGATTAGGTGGGGGTCAATATTTTATAGATATAATCAAGGGGGTCAATATTTTATAGATATAATCAAGGGGGTCAATATTTTATAGATATAATCAAGGGGGTCAATATTTTATAGATATAATCAAGGGGGTCAATATTTTATAGATATAATCATGGGGTCAATATTTTATAGATATAATCAAGGGGGTCAATATTTTATAGATATAATCAAGGAGGTCAATATTGTATAGATATAATCAAGGGGGTCAATATTTTATAGATATAATCAAGGGGGTCAATAGTTTATAGATATAACCAAGGGGGTCAATATTTTATAGATATAATCAAGGGGGTCAATATTTTATAGATATAATCAAGGGGGTCAATATTTTATAGATATAATCAAGGGGGTCAATATTTTATAGATATAATCAAGGGCGTCAATATTTTATAGATATAATCAAGGGCGTTTTTTATCCGGAGTCAGTAGTTTATAGAAAAGGGATCATTTGTTCTATAGAATAATAACCGAGGGGGTCGTTATACTATGGGGGTCACTTTACTTCGCTACACATGTCGGCCATCGTTTTATTGTCTCATTCTCCCTTTTCAACTCTGCTAGACAATGTCATATATCACCATATTCCATAACATAAATTATAAATATAATTTCTCTACTTTTCAGCTGTAACATTTCTATATAATACCAATATGCAGTGTTCACGTAACCTCTGACTTGTATATATGTTGAGGGCCTCATGGTAGATTAACTTTTGTCATAAAATAAAGTCTTTATTATTATTATTATTTATTTATTATTATTATTGTTATATTTACATAGCTATCAAAATGTATATAAGCCAGTTGCTTTATAACAATTGAATCTGTAATCCAGTGGTAACACGCTGGATTGGTAATCCAGGGATAGCCGGCTCGATCCTCCTTCTGATCCTAATAAAATTAACAGTCTTTCAGATGGGACGTTAAACCGAGGTCTCGTGTCGGTGCTTTACACCGTGTACGTAAAAGAACCAGAGGAGACTCTGGAATGGGTCTCTCTCTGTATCATTGCACTATCCTCCAAAACTCTAAAATGACTAATCTCTTCAGCAGGCGTCGCTCATATGGGCAACCGGTAGCGACGATAAATAAACGTAAAACACATACCTTTGCGAATTTGTAGGTCGCATTAATTTCGTCTTACTGATGAACATCACTTATTTAAATTAGTTGGGAAGAATGTATAGTAACAATGTATTTTTGCTTTTTGCGATGCTTTGTCGGTTTAAAGCGACACTACATCAGTGAAAACACAAATTTCTACAGAATATATTTTCCTATTACATGGTATAATGTTTTTCCAAATATTTGCCTCAAATACTGAGTATTTCAACAAACGTCGTATACGCGGTTTGTTGAGTCATAGTGACATAACTAAATAATGTCCATGCGTAATACAACTAGTGTATCCTGAATAACACGATTTATGGTACATATTTACCGTTATATCTCACATGTGTGCCTATTTATTTGCCTATTTATTTGTAGACTATTCTTAGTTAAAGTATCTCTAAATGACATTATCTCTCGTTTAGTATTGACTCCGGTGACAAACAAACGTCAATTCAGGGGCATGGATGACCGTTATATGAAATCATACTTTCAAACCACAACAACATTGATTCAATGTTAGCGTTCGAATGTATGCGGAAGAATTTGTAGTAGCAATGCATTTATTCGTGAAAAATGCATTTTATTTGCTTTTTGCGACGTAATGTCGCTTTAAACGGAATAGGTAAATATATCATACATTTCATTGCTATGACTAATCGTTATTTCATTCAGTGCTACATTAGTGCGCAATTAACTAATCTAGCTGACAGTCTTAGTGCGAATGTCTGTTTTAGCGAGAAATATACAGCCTTTGACAGTAACTACCTCTAACTGTCACATTAACTACACTGAGCAGCATGCTATTAATACCGACTTTCACCGTGGTAGTTAATTAGAAATGGGTACAACTCTGCCGCCGATTCCAGGAAACCTAACTTACAAAGCACAGTTTATGATGTACTGTAACAGTGCAAACATGTCAGGAATTTGCTCGGTACATTCAAGAAATGCCGCGTAGAATTCAATTTTATAATCCATATGGCAATGTGCCCTACCCCGAAAATGTGCTTCGTGATTAATCTTGTCAATAGGAAAGTTCTAGGTAAAGCTGTTACTTCCCATACCAGCCAGCTCCTTGACTGTACTGGGCATCATTGAATCGGGGAATAAATACCACGTGTCTACAAGCACTACCCCCCCCCCCGATATTGGTATTTGCTCACCGTTGTAGGCCTGTACAATTTGTTAGGGATTTACGCCTGTACACCATTGTTGGGCTATATCGCCAGCGGGAAGCATACACGACAACACCTTTCCTTGGCAGGCTACAGCTGTTAACCAGTACTTGGTGCACCAACCTCCGTAGTGATGGAGACACTCTCAATAAGCTTTAAGCTTCCGATTTAATCCATTTTCGTTTTGTATACAATGTATATGTAATGTACATTATTATCGAATAAATATGTTTAAACCAACCTCCGTAAGAAACTGCCAACATTTTCATAAAAATTAAGACACGGGTTGAACAGGGCTCGAATCCATTACCATCAGTGATGATATGATACAGGAAGCTGAACAAACCATTGCTTAGATCAATCTGATATCATGTGAGTGGTCGCGAACAAAGACCAATGTACTTAGGGGTCGGGGCGTTAAATAAACGATTAGAAAAAAGTACGCAAACCAGAAAAAAACGCAGTAGCCGATCGTGATTGACTTTTTATGTTATGTCCGGTCGTAAATTTTCACAAGCAACTAATTGAAACAATGAGCGAAAAAATAACTACTGGTAATCCATCGTCGCCATCCCTAGGGCGAATATCAATGCACGAGACACGTGCACACGAGGCACGGAACGGAAACTTGCTGCTTTATGGTGTCTGCAACATATTCTAATTAGTGTTTATGGACAAATCATTAGTAGAGAAATACGATAGCCTTGGATAGTTTAAATCAGCTCGGCCGATTTTAACGGAAGTGCGGAGGGAAATGTTTATCGTCTGGAATTAACCTGCATATATGATGTCAGGCCTTAGGCAAAACGAACGATCTTCTCCGCTTAGTATTCATGTAAATATATTTCGGGTGGGGAAGACGAATCCCTCGCCATATTAACAAAACTTGGACCCGGTGAACCGTCAGTGTATTACTGCATTACTCATTCATACTGACTTATTTTTGTCGAGCAATCGCACCAAGCAGTAAATGCGCATGTGCCATTTATTCATTATATACTAGAGGACATAGAAAACGCACACCTACATTATATACTAGAGGACATAGAAAACACACACCTACATTATATACTAAAAAAGGACATAGAAAACGCACACCTACATTATATACTAGAGGACATAGAAAACGCACACCTACATTATATACTAGAGGACATAGAAAACGCACACCAACATTATATACTAGAGGACATAGAAAACGCACACCTACATTATATACTAGAGGACATAGAAAACGCACACCTACATTATATACTAGAGGACATAGAAAACGCACACCTACATTATATACTAGAGGACATAGAAAACGCACACCTACATTATATACTAGAGGACATAGAAAACGCACACCAACATTATATACTAGAGGACATAGAAAACGCACACCAACATTATATACTAGAGGACATAGAAAACGCACAGCAACATTATATACTAGAGGACATAGAAAACGCACAGCAACATTATATACTAGAGGACATAGAAAACGCACAGCAACATTATATGATTATTATTACATGAAAACGAAATACGAAGGATTCCATCAAAATTATATCACATCTTTATTACAAAACACAAACTGAACAACTAAAAATATTCAAAATTGTTTAAAACTATGTATTTACATAGTTATTGTTTTTCATATAAAAACACACTTCGGATAAGTGTTTTCTTTGTCCTCTATAGTATACATCATTATACAAAGTATATATTCAATGCAGAACCTTCCAGATCCGTCCAGACCATTTAGCATTGACTCATGTTTATTCAAATCAATAAATATTGTTTAAACTAACATTTTGTATTATTTAAGTTTATTTAACGTCTCTACCGGTTGCCAATTTGAGCGGCGGGCAGTTTACCTAACAACACAGTTCCTGAGCAGGCTACAGCGGTTAACCAGTACTCGGTGCACCGACCCTCCGTTACACGATACACGAGAGTCACAAGCCGTGCATTGCAATCCGCCTCGCCTTCATCCATACCTATCACAAGCCGTGCATTGCAATCCGCTCGCCTTCATCCATACCTATCACAAGCCGTGCATTGCAATCCGCCTCGCCTTTTTCACAAGCCGTGCATTGCAATCCGCCTCGCCTTCATCCATACCTATCACAAGCCGTGCATTGCAATCCGCCTCGCCTTCATCCATACCTATCACAAGCCGTGCATTGCAATCCGCCTCGCCTTCATCCATACCTATCACAAGCCGTGCATTGCAATCCGCCTCGCCTACATCCATACCTATCACAAGCCGTGCATTGCAATCCGCCTCGCCTTCATCCATACCTATCACAAGCCGTGCATTGCAATGCGCCTCGCCATCATCCATACCTATCACATGTAAAAGTCATAATGAAGTAAATTTCAATGTTAATTTAAAGCGAAACTACATCAGTGAAAATGCAAATTTCTACAGAAGGTAATTTCCTATTATATGGTATAATTTTTTCCAAAATATTTGCCTCAAAAACTGCGTATTTCAACTAATAAACAAACGTCGTATACGCGGTTTATTTACATAACAAAATAATGTATATAGGCTCGACATCCATGCGTAATACAACGCGTGTATCCTGAATAACACGATACATAGTACAGGTTTATCGTTATATGAAATCCTACTTTCAATTTTGAAAGTTTGTAGACCACACAAATACTGTTTATTGATTCAATGTTAGTGTTCGAAAGTATTCGGAAGAATTTGTAGTGGCAATGCATTTATACGTGAAAAATGCATTTTATTTGCTTTTTGCTATGTAATGTCGCTTTAAACATTATTTATTTCAGTATTTGTACATGTAGTCGAGAAATGAACATTTTACATATAATTTAAACAACACTAGACTGACAGGGATTAGAACGAAAGAAAACGCGTATATATAGTTCTTCTCCCTATCAATTGATTGATATACAATAGGCAGGAGAATAATATATATATATATATAACAATGAAAATACGTGATCTATTATAGGTATATGCTAAAGAATTTCAGAAGTTATTAATATATACTTAGTTTAAACATTATTTATTTCAGTATGTGTACATGTAATCAAGAAATGAACATTTTGCATATAATTTAACAGCAGTAGACTGAAAGGGTTTAGAACAATGAAAATACGTGCACTCATCTAGTCTATATGCTAACGAATTTCAGAAGCTATTGTATTAGTGAGTCAGTAGTTTTGGATGTTAAAAAGAACATGGTTAATATTTAAAGACATATTTGAAGAACATTCAAGAACATGAACTATCAAAACGGAGCACGAGAAGAGATTAGTATAGAGAAAAGTGGTTGAATAGGATCGGTTATTGTGTCAATAACGACAGCAACTTAAAAATGATGTTGGGGTTTCACTAGTAGAATAAAATTTACAAGACAAACTTTGACCCGCTTTTAATATGACCACGAGTTTGGCGCACTTATCTTTGACACAAACAGGAATACATGAATAATCAACGTAATGACATTTTTGCAGGAAAAGTACCTATCACAACTAATGAGTTCATTCGCAAAGTTGACACAAGGAACATGGAAGAGGTTATTCAATAGTTGAAAAAGTACGATGGCTTCATCACTAACAATCGATAATCGAACAAGAATGGGGCGTAGATCATTACAGTTCTGACATTAGACACACACGCAGAAACAAAACGAACCGGCTGAACTCAGCCTCTTTAATCACAACAACCAGTGTTTCCACCAGCATTGCATGTCTGCTATGACACAATATCTCACTCACAAAACAACTTAAATAAACGACACGATGATTCAGTTATTAAAGTAAGCCGGTTTGTCATGAAATACGATAAAACTGAAATTAAACGTTCTCTCTGAAGCCAATCAGCAGACTAATTGTGCTGGGAGAGACATCCGGGTAACTATATTTTACAACTCTTGGTCTAAGGGAATATAATTAGTGGTCTTTTAAATTTATTGTTGCTCAGTGATTACAGAGTTGCAAGGTCATAGTCAAACCGACAGTTAGAATTTATTATATAGACTTCAATACAGCATCACTTGTATAAACCGAGGTCTCGTGTCGGCGCTTTACACCGTGCACGTACAAGAACAGAGGAGACTCTGAAATGGGTCTCTGTCTGTATTATTGCACTATCCTCCAAAAATCTAAAATGACTAATCTCTTCAGGAGGCTTCGCTCATATGGGCATCCGGTAGCGACGATACATATACGTAAAATCACTTGATCCAACAAATGGTGGATCAATAAATAGCTCCTGCATGTAATATTAATAGGCGACAGACTTAGCACTTCGGTCGTAAGGTATACGTGCAAACAGATCTAAGGTATAGTTTCAAGGTCAAACATTGCTATTGAAATATCCATATTCCTCCATTATGGTTGTAAAACAACAAATAAACTGCCTATTAAATACATAGTAAAAACATAGTCTGTTCATTTATATTTTCAATCTTTCATTTCTTCTGATACCACAGCCACTGTGAAGAGGTATTCAAATCAAACTGAAAAACAGCACCAATATCACAAATGCAATGATCAGCATTGACAGTGCTCTCTTGTGAATAACGTCACTATGTTTACACACTGTATTCAACCGCCAAATATTACTGTAAGGCATGACTTCTTATACCACATCTTTTCTACACATCAACTAGTCTGACGTCTTCTCAGGTTACATAATTTCTGAAAATAACACACAAACTATACACTGCCTGTCATGAACATGTATTTTTTACCAAAAAGAAAAACGAACTATATTAGTTATTGGGACTACATTCGGGTGCACTTCCACCTATTTACGTATATATAACCTTATAACATAGTCTCATATGCGAGCCCGAAATGGATGGCCATACTAAAATGCACTTTTCAAAACACCTGAGAATTACAATTTTAATAGATTGTTTATTTTTCACCGTAGACACCCACCCACGGGAATATCTTGAAGGTAAGATGGTGGGGAATGTTACACTGACAACTACCCTTTTAATAGGAAGGTTTTTTTTATGAAATAGTTTGCAAATATATAAGATATTTCACGATGCAGCTGATTTTTTGTGTTTTACTTGTTGAAGTCACTCCTCTGGAATGGGTCTCTGCACTAGCCTCCAAAATCCCAATGACTAATCTATTCAGGGGACGTCACTCTTTGTAACGCGACAAATGAATGCAAGAGATATAAGGGGAGTTAATCACACTGCTTCTTTGTCTGTATTAAATTAACAAGATTGACAGAGTTATCCTCCACAACTAGCCCTGTTTTAAAATTAAAAAATAGTTACCTTTTCTCTAGGTGTGACGTCCGTGGTCCAGTGGTAGAACGGTCCCGGCGGGGGTTCGATACTAGGTCAGGCCACGTATGCATGTAGTGTTATTGAGCAAGACACCTCACACACATTGCGTAGTACTGGTTAACCGCTTACGTCAGCTACGTCTGCCCAGGAAAACATGTATAGGTCCCCGCAAGGGGTTTGACATTGTTGGAACATACATGTACATGCATACATCTCTTAGATACGTTTTACCAACTGCCAAAATAAACTTAAATAAATAGGGATCATGTATATTGGGAAATAATGTTGTGCTTACTTCCGGTTATTGCCAAATGTCACACCAAAATAATAACACGTTGCATGTAGGAAAACTTTAAGTGTGTGTGTGTGCTTTACGTTTATTTATCGTCGCTACCGGTTGCCCATATGAGCGACGCCTCCTGAAGAGATGAGTCATTTTAGATTTTTGGAGGATAGTGTAATGATACAGAGAGAGACCAATTCCAGAGTCTCCTCTGGTTCTTTTACGTGATCGGTGTAAAGCACCGACACGAGACATCGGTTTAACGTCCTATCTGAAAGACTGTTAATTTGATTTGGGTCAGACGGGGGATCGAACCAGGGAAAACTTTAAATCGATGGCATGTTCCTTTATATGCACCTTTCCTTGTGCAAATGGTACGAAACTGTCAGTAAGAGAACAATGCAATTAAAATACTAACTGGGCCACAGAAAAAACACAACTTCACATGTTTGGCCAAAACGGACAGAATCCCTTCTGCGCATCTGATATTTGGCGACTGAACATTTGACTCGTACCAAAATCACTCACGAAGTATATCGACTTACCCCTTGCCACTAAAACTGGATCTGATAACGTGTTCCATTGCCCATACAGTTATTTGGGCTTGGGTTGTACACGGTAGGGTGTATAGTTAGCGCAGTAATGCTACATGTTGTTCTGCGCATGCTCACAATAACCAAAATGAATATTTAAAACTAGGTTTGAACATGGCCGATAACTTGGTTTGAACATGGCCGATAACTAGGTTTGAACATGGCCGATATTTTCAAATAATTGTATTCGTTCGATATTTTATACCATGTTTTCTTTACTGTTTGCAGTATAGGATTTGATAGAAAAGAAACACATTTTTGTATATCATAAACTATGTTTGCTAGTGCCCATATGTGTTGAACTGATTCCGAAAACATATAAAATGGTCAATTATAAAGACTCGTTAAAATGTAAGATTGAGCTTGTTTAAATGAATTATAACGGGATAGTGCGGTTTTATCATACTTTAGTAATCCACCATTGACAGAGTTATTGAGGATTTTGTTAAAATAATACCCATAAAGGGAGGTAATTTACAAATGGTAATTTCACAAAACGCAGGTTCGTTTCTTGTCATATTTTCCAAATCTAACTTTTCACTGTCGGGTTTTCATTTTGATGCATTAAACAGTATGCACATACCCCCCGCCTGATCCTGGACTGGGAATCCAGGGATCGCAGGTTCGATCCCCAGTCTGACCCTAATAAAATTATCAGTCTTTCAGATGGGACTTTAAAACCGAGGTCTTGTGTCAGTACTTTACACCGTGCATGTAAAAGAACCAGAGGAGATTCTGGAATGGGTCTCTGTCTGTATCATTGCACTATCCTCCAATAATCTAAAATGACTAATCTCTTCAGGAGGCGTCGCTGATATTGGCAACCGGTCTTACAGGTGTTTTGTATAGTTTGAATGAGGTCATTTTGATGACAGCGAGCTGTGTACGTAATGTCAACATTTTGTGAGATGGATCTTATGTTTCTCTCAATCGTGGACAAATACACCGGATGCCCTTTCAGGCACGGGCAAGCACCAAGGTAGAACCTCCAACCTTCTGCATGCGACATCTCCGAGTGGGATTCGAACTGAATAGCTAACAGATGTCTGTCTCTTTGTCTCTATTTCCCACGCCAGACTGTGTCTCTATTTCCTGCGCCCGACTGTGTCTCTATTTCCTGCGCCCGACTGTGTCTCTATTTCCTGAGCCCAGCTGTGTCTCTATTTCCTGCGCCCCGACTGTGTCTCTATTTCCTGTTCCGCGATTGTGTCTCTATTTCCCGTGCCAGACTATGTCTCTATTTCCCACACCAGACGGTGTGTCTATTTCCTGCACCCGACTGTCTCTATTTACTGCGCCCAACTGTGTCTCTATTTCCTGCGCCCGACTGTCTATTTCCTGCGCCAAACTGTATCTCTACTTCCCATGCATGCGCAGAAAGTATTTCTATTTCCTGTGCCAGACTGTGTCTCTATTTCCTGCACCCCGACTGTGTCTCTATTTCCTGCGCCCCGGCTGTGTCTCTATTTCGTGCACACCGGCTGTGTCTCTATTTCCTGCGCCGCGACTGTGTCTCTATTTCCTGTTCCCCGATTGTGTCTCTATTTCCCGTGCCATACTATGTCTCTATTTCCCACACCAGACGGTGTGTCTATTTCCTGCACCCGACTGTCTCTATTTCCTGCACCTGACTTTCTCTATTTCCTGTGCCAGACTATGTCTCTATTTCCCGCGCCAGACTGTGTCTCTATTTACTGCGCCCAACAGTGTCTCTATTTCCTGCGCCCGACTGTGTCTCTACTTCCCATGCATGCGCAGAATGTATCTCTATTTCCTGTGACAGAATGTATCTCTATTTCCTGTGCCAGAATGTTTCTCTATTTCCTGAGCCAGAATGTATCTCTATTTCCTGTGCCAGGATGTATCTCCTATTTCCTGTGCCAGAATGTATCTCTATTTCCTGTGCCAGAAAGTATCTCTATTTCCCGCCCCAGACTGTGTCTCTATTTACTGCACCCAACAGTGTCTCTATTTCCTGCGCCCGACTGTGTCTCTACTTCCCATGCATGCGCAGAATGTATCTCTATTTCCTGTGACAGAATGTATCTCTACTTCCTGTGCCAGAATGTTTCTCTATTTCCTGTGCCAGAATGTATCTCTATTTCCTGTGCCAGAATGTATCTCTATTTCCTGTGCCAGAATGTATCTCTATTTCCTGTGCCAGAATGTATCTCTATTTCCTGTGCCAGAATGTATCTCTATTTCCTGTGCCAGAATGTATCTCTATTTCCTGCGCCAGACTGTGTCTCTATTTCCCGCGCCAGACTGTGTCTCCATTTATAGCAGGTACAACACAGGACAAGATTTTCTTCTTCTTATCAGTTGTGCATATCAGGTCTTTCTTTTTGCAAATACAATCATCACTATAATGAGGTCACATTGGTCTGCTATTGAACATCAGATATCCACCTCATTACATTTATATGTCCCAAAAGCCACGGTGCTTATGTTCCTGGCAACCATAACCAGTATAAATAAAGCAAGTATATCTGTACCAAACACATGCAGTTCTTAAAGGAGCACGTTACCAGAACATAACGAACAATTTAATATGCATTGTTTCGTTTTAGAAATATCCTCCCAATACATTACAAGAACAAAAATTAATAGACAAATAAATTTCAGACGAGGAGAATATAATGTGTACCCCTTTCGAACACACCATCCAGGAAGTCCAAGTTCAGTGATCCTGCACAAGTTCAACACGTTACCACTAGAGTAGGGCGACTGAAACTTTTGCAGTTCACAGAAGAATTACCATTACTAATACTGTAATTAGTGTATACAAATTTATTTAACTCGATTGCGAAACTAGTTCTTTCAACTTATAATAATTACTCTCGAGACCTCATTCCTGATGGAATCCATCGCCATGAAGGAGAGAGAAGAGGCAATGTGGAATTTAAATGCCTTGCCTAAGGACACAATCGTAGCGGGGCTACAGCAGGGCTCAAACTCCGGGCCTTTCGCACATGAAGCGAACGTGCTTCCACTGCGCTATCACGACTTACACGAATATTGTAATTCACTACTAACTGTAATTAAATTTCATCTATCATATTTTAAATGGTATAGTGTGTTAGTTGAGTCGATCAATACCATTTGTAAAGATTTTTGATCGTGTCGAGATGTCCATTATTCGATATATATATTCCATGTTTGTTTGTTTTGGTGGATTAATGTTGCCTCAACAGTCTATCGGTAGGTCATATGGCGACTCCCCATCTGTCATATGTGGAGAAAAATCCTGGGTGCCGCTCGCGCAGTATTTTACGGCACATACGGGCACCAATGTGAACCACCAACCATCCAGCTTCCTCACTTGAAAGAATTTGACACCCCCAGTGGGATTCGAACCGACATAGGTGAGGGAGGGCCAAGCTACTTGAAGTCAACGACCGTAACCACTGGGCCACCTCTTAATATTCTCCAGTTTAGGTCATATGTTGTCTCTCCAGGTGGAGGAAGACCGTGGGTGCCCCCTACGAGCAGTATTTCAGGCACCCATGTAGAACCACCGACCGTTCGTAAACCAGCTGGATAGCTTACTCACATGAAATAATTTGATACCCCCCGTGGGATTCGAATCTGCAGCGGTCGGGGGCAGGTGATTTGAAGTAAACGACCGTAACCACTCGGCCACGGCGGTCCCTGCAGCATAATGTACCACAAGAATGATGTTAGTTTATACAAATTTATTTTAGCTCGATTGCGAAACAAGTTCTTACTACTTATATTAATCATTCTTGAGACCTCATTCCTGATGGAATCCATCGCCACGAGGGAGAGAGAAGAGGCAACGTGGAATTTAAATGCCTTGCCTAAGGCCACAATCGTAACGGCTCCAGCGGGGCTCGAACTCCGGACCTGAAGCGAACGCGCATCCACTGCGCTATCACGACCTCAGAATGATGTTTTGATCCATTGAAATGATTTCAGACTGAACCATTGTACACAATGTTATTTAACCCATTTCATTCTGGATACATTTAAAGGCTTTTGCAAAGAACATAGATCAAGATCAGCCCCAGCATGACGCTGCATGCTGATCAGGATCTATGTTCTTTGCTACATAGCCAAGTGTCTTAGCAAGATCATGGGAATAGCAAACAGCATAGACTGATCAGACGGCACGTTCCATGGCGGCTGATCAGGATCTATGTTCTTTGCTACATAGCCAAGTGTCTTAGCAAGATCATCTGAATAGCAAACAGCATAGAGATTGATCAGACGGCACATTCCGTGGCGGTTGATCTGGCTCTATGTTCTTTGCTACATAGCCAAGTGTCTTAGCAAGATCATCTGAATAGCAAACAGCATAGAGCCTGATCAGACGGAACATTCCATGGCGGCTGATCTGGCTCTATGTTCTTTGCAAATACTGTTTGAACGGTATCCAGAATGAAATGGGTTAATATTATGAGTTGTTTTTGGCAATGAGTGCCTTTAACAGACATTAACTAGGAAAGTTATAGAATTTAAATCTTCTAATTTCACTCGAGGGAAATGTTCCTGGAAATAAAAAGAGGCTAGATAGACAAAACAAATAATACAACTGTTACCACTTTATTTCACGATACAGAATTGAGAAAGTAATCACATTCATAGCCATTTGTGAAAAATACAAGAACAGAACACTTAAACGCAAATAAATATGGCACAAACAACATACAACCAAAGCCAACAATCAGAAACAAGCCGTCCAGCCGTCCCGGAGAAGGCAATTTACATACACGCATACAGTGAAACCTGTTTCCATGGACACGTAACAAGCGTGGTAACGGATGGTCTTCATTCGAAGGTTAACATTAATAATGGTCTTCATTAAAAGCTTACCATTAATAATGGTCTTCGTTCGAAGGTTAACATTAATAATGGTCTTCGTTCGAAGGTTAACATTAATAATGGTCTTCGTTCGAAGGTTAACATTAATAATGGTCTTCATTCAAAGGTTAACATTAATAATGGTCTTCATTCAAAGGTTAACATTAATAATGGTCTTCATTCAAAGGTTAACATTAATAATGGTCTTCATTCAAAGGTTAACATTAATAATGGTCTTCATTCAAAGGTTAACATTAATAATAGTCTTCATTCAAAGGTTAACATTAATAATGGTCTTCATTCAAAGGTTAACATTAATAATGGTCTTCATTCAAAGGTTAACATTAATAATGGTCTTCATTCAAAGGTTAACATTAATAATGGTCTTCATTCAAAGGTTAACATTAATAATGGTCTTCATTCAAAGGTCAACATTAATAATGGTCTTCATTCAAAGGTTAACATTAATAATGGTCTTCATTCAAAGGTCAACATTAATAATGGTCTTCATTCAAAGGTTAACATTAATAATGGTCTTCATTCGAAGGTTAAAGTTAATTGATAATGGGATTGTGATGGCGAGATTAAAATGTTGGTCTTAACCCGTAACATATAATAATAATACTAATAACGGATAATGGATCTAAAACACTAGTCTGAATAGCAAACAACATATATCCTGATCAGACGTGACGCTATGCAATGACTGATCTGGATATATGTTGTTTGCACATTCCTGCCAATTTACTCAGCATTTTAGTGGTTAAAGAAGGTGGTGTTTATTGTTTTGAACACGTAATGGACTGCATTAAGGTTATATTGTCGTTTCAACCATTATGGATTCCAGGAATTCCAAACCGGAACTTTTTAGCATCACAAAAGTTGGGAAGAAGAAGCAGAAAATAAAATTAATTTTCAAGATGGCGGCCATCTTGGACTTGGAGACTCGGAACCAATTTGCTATTATTCAGGAACTAGTAAAATCAATGCCATAGTACACATTGTGGGTCATCTTACCCGTTCAGGAGAGATGGAAACTTCGATAATATTTCAAGGATTCCAAACCGGCACTTTTTAACATCTAGCATGGTGGCCATCTTGGACTTGGAGACTCGGAACCAATTTTGCTATTATTCAGGTACTAGTAAAATCAATGGCATAGTACACATTGTGGGTCATCTTACCCGTTCAGGAGAGATGGAAACTTCGATGTAGGATAATATTTGTAAAGACATGCATGAAGAATGAGACTAGAGGACTAGAGGGAGTACATACCAAGTAATACCACAAATACATCGCTTGTGTTTTATGTAACCAGTCAACAAATGTACGTCCAGCCACACAGATCATTCCAGTACACATTAGAGGAACAGGCAGATAGCCGTAAAGATGATACTTCTGCCTTATAGTGTGACAGTCAACTTATAGTGTGACAGTCAACTTATAGTGTGATGGTCAACTTCTAGCGTGGCAGTCAACTTATAGTGTGACAGTCAACTTCTAGCGTGGCAGTCAACTTCTAGTGTGATAGGCAACTTATAGTGTGATAGGCAACTTATAGTGTGATGGTCAACTTATAGTGTGATAGGCAACTTATAGTGTGATGGTCAACTTATAGTGTGATAGGCAACTTCTAGTGTGATAGGCAACTTATAGTGTGATAGGCAACTTATAGTGTGATGGTCAACTTATAGTGTGATGGTCAACTTATAGTGTGATGGTCAACTTATAGTGTGACAGTCAACTTCTAGTGTGATAGGCAACTTATAGTGTGATGGTCAACTTATAGTGTGACAGTCAACTTATAGTGTGACAGTCAACTTATAGTGTGATGGTCAACTTATAGTGTGACAGTCAACTTCTAGTGTGATAGGCAACTTATAGTGTGATGGTCAACTTATAGTGTGACAGTCAACTTCTAGTGTGATAGGCAACTTATAGTGTGATGGTCAACTTATAGTGTGATGGTCAACTTATAGTGTGACAGTCAACATATAGTGTGATGGTCAACTTATAGTGTGATGGTCAACTTATAGTGTGATGGTCAACTTATAGTGTGAGGGTCAACTTATAATGTGATGGTCAACTTATAGTGTGACAGTCAACTTATAGTGTGACAGTCAACTTCTAGTGTGACAGTCAACTTCTAGTGTGACATTCAACTTATAGTGTGATGGTCAACTTATAGTGTGATGGTCAACTTATAGTGTGACATTCAACTTATAGTGTGATGGTCAACTTATAGTGTGACAGTCAACTTATAGTGTGATGGTCAACTTATAGTGTGACAGTCAACTTCTAGTGTGACAGTCAACTTCTAGTGTGACATTCAACTTATAGTGTGATGGTCAACTTATAGTGTGACATTCAACTTATAGTGTGACAGTCAACTTATTGTGTGACATTCAACTTATTGTGTGACATTCAACTTATAGTGTGACAGTCAACCTATAGTGTGACATTCAACATATAGTGTGACATTCAACTTATAGTGTGACATTCAACTTATTGTGTGACATTCAACTTATAGTGTGACAGTCAACTTATAGTGTGACATTCAACTTATAGTGTGACATTCAACATATAGTGTGACATTCATCTTATAGTGTGACATTCAACTTATTGTTTGACATTCAACTTATAGTATGACATTCAACTTATTGTGTGACATTCAACTTATAGTGTGACATTCAACTTATTGTGTGACAGTCAACCTATAGTGTGACATTCAACTTATAGTGTGACATTCAACTTATTATGTGACATTCAACTTATAGTGTGACAGTCAACTTATTGTGTGACATTCAACTTATAGTGTGACATTCAACATATTGTGTGACAGTCAACTTATAGTGTGACAGTCAACTTCTAGTGTGACAGTCAACTTATAGTGTGACATTCAACTTATTGTGTGACATTCAACTTATAGTATGACATTCAACTTATTGTGTGACATTCAACTTATAGTGTGACAATCAACTTATAGTGTGACATTCAACATATTGTGTGACAATCAACTTATAGTGTGACATTCAACTTATAGTGTGACAGTCAACTTCTAGTGTGACAGTCAACTTATAGTGTGACATTCAACTTATAGTGTGACATTCAACTTATTGTGTGACATTCAACTTATTGTGTGACAGTCAACCTATAGTGTGACATTCAACTTATAGTGTGATGGTCAACTTATAGTGTAATGGTCAACTTATAGTGTGACAGTCAACTTATAGTGTGATGGTCAACTTATAGTGTGACAGTCAACTTATTGTGTGACATTCAACTTATTGTGTGACATTCAACTTATAGTGTGACAGTCAACCTATAGTGTGACATTCAATATATAGTGTGACATTCAACTTATAGTGTGCCATTCAACTTATTGTGTGACATTCAACTTATAGTGTGACAGTCAACTTATAGTGTGACATTCAACTTATAGTGTGACATTCAACATATAGTGTGACATTCATCTTATAGTGTGACATTCAACTTATTGTTTGACATTCGACTTATAGTATGACATTCAACTTATTGTGTGACATTCAACTTATAGTGTGACATTCAACTTATTGTGTGACAGTCAACCTATAGTGTGACATTCAACTTATAGTGTGACATTCAACTTATTGTGTGACATTCAACTTATAGTGTGACAGTCAACTTTTTGTGTGACATTCAACTTATAGTGTGACATTCAACATATTGTGTGACAGTCAACTTATAGTGTGACAGTCAACTTCTAGTGTGACAGTCAACTTATAGTGTGACATTCAACTTATTGTGTGACATTCAACTTATAGTGTGACAATCAACTTATAGTGTGACATTCAACATATTGTGTGACAATCAACTTATAGTGTGACATTCAACATATTGTGTGACAATCAACTTATAGTGTGACATTCAACTTATAGTGTGACAGTCAACTTCTAGTGTGACAGTCAACTTATAGTGTGACATTCAACTTATAGTGTGACATTCAACTTATTGTGTGACATTCAACTTATAGTGTGACAGTCAACTTATTGTGTGATATTCAACTTATAGTGTGATAGTCAACTTATAGTGTGACATTCAACATATAGTGACATTCATCTTATAGTGTGACATTCAACTTATTGTTTGACATTCAACTTATAGTGTGACAATCAACTTATTGTGTGACATTCAACTTATAGTGTGACAGTCAACTTATAGTGTGACATTCAACTTATAGTATGACAGTCAACTTATTGTGTGATATTCAACTTATAGTGTGACATTCAACTTATTGTGTGACATTCAACTTATAGTGTGACAGTTAACTTATAGTATGACATTCAACATATAGTGTGTTCAGTCTCTATTACATCCTTTTGTTGACTGGTATAAATGTACATTCACACAACCTTGATCACCAAGACATTTGCTTTAACTCAGACTGGTCTACATTCACACAACCTGGATCAACCAGACACTTGTTTTTACTCAGACTGGTCTACATTCACACAACCTGGATCAACCAGACTGTGCTTATGTTCCTCCAGATTGTTGACTGGTCTCCTGACTTTTCAAGAATTCCTTGTATTTTTTCTCTTGTGCTTCGTACATCTTTGAGTTTTTCTTCAGAGCAGATTTGGACAATTCCTTCCCATCAGCATCATGTGTTGGCAATCCCTGAAAGCACAAAGTAGTAAAACTAGTTATATCCACAATATTTCCTCGAGAAATCTCTCCGATTTATATAGCATACAATAAAATTAAACAAGACTTAGTTTCGAGTTTCGTATTCCTTCACAGTTGGATGTACTTTTGTATTTTAGCTATTTTCTGACAATCATGAACAGTTAATTATAAAGTAATATATTCTCTTACCCGTCTGCACTAGTCTTACCCGTCTGCACTAGTCTTACCAGTCTGCACTAGTCTTACCAGTCTGCACTAGTCTTACCCGTCTGCACTAGTCTTACCCGTCTGCACTAGTCTTACCAGTCTGCACTAGTCTTACCCGTCTGCACTAGTCTTACCAGTCTGCACTAGTCTTACCCGTCTGCACTAGTCTTACCAGTCTGCACTAGTCTTACCCGTCTGCACTAGTCTTACCCGTCTGCACTAGTCTTACCAGTCTGCACTAGTCTTACCAGTCTGCACTAGTCTTACCCGTCTGCACTAGTCTTACCCGTCTGCACTAGTCTTACCCGTCTGCACTAGTCTTACCCGTCTGCACTAGTCTTACCCGTCTGCACTAGTCTTACCAGTCTGCACTAGTCTTACCAGTCTGCACTAGTCTTACCCGTCTGCACTAGTCTTACCAGTCTGCACTAGTCTTACCCGTCTGCACTAGTCTTACCCGTCTGCACTAGTCTTACCAGTCTGCACTAGTCTTACCCGTCTGCACTAGTCTTACCAGTCTGCACTAGTCTTACCAGTCTGCACTAGTCTTACCAGTCTGCACTAGTCTTACCAGTCTGCACTAGTCTTACCCGTCTGCACTAGTCTTACCAGTCTGCACCAGTCTTACCAGTCTGCACTAGTCTTACCAGTCTGCACTAGTCTTACCAGTCTGCACTAGTCTTACCAGTCTGCACTAGTCTTACCCGTCTGCACTAGTCTTACCAGTCTGCACTAGTCTTACCCGTCTGCACTAGTCTTACCAGCCTGCACTAGTCTTACCCGTCTGCACTAGTCTTACCCGTCTGCACTAGTCTTACCAGTCTGCACTAGTCTTACCCGTCTGCACTAGTCTTACCAGTCTGCACTAGTCTTACCCGTCTGCACTAGTCCACACAAGTCTGCACTAGACCCTACAAGTCCACACAAGTCTGCACTAGACCCTACAAGTCCACACCAGTCTGCACACAAGTCTGCACCAGTCTGCACACAAGTCTGCACTAGTCCACACAAATCTGACCAGACCACACAAGTCCGCACCAGACTACACCAGACCACACCAGTCCACACTAGTCTGCACCAGCCCACACACCAGTCTGCACCAGTCCACACCAGTCTGCATACCAGTCCACATAAGTCTGCACACCAGTCCACACAAGTCTGCAGACAAGTCTGCACCAGTCCACACAAGTCTGCACCAGTCCACACAAGTCTGCAGACAAGTCTGCACCAGTCCACACAAGTCTGCACCAGTCTGCAGACAAGTCTGCACCAGTCTGCAGACAAGTCTGCACCAGTCTGCAGATAAGTCTGCACCAGTCCACACCAGTCTGCAGATAAGTCTGCACCAGTCCACACAAGTCTGCACACCAGTCTGCACACAAGTCCGCACCAGTCCACACAACTCTCTGCACACAAGTATGCACCAGTCCAGACAACTCTGCAGACAAGTCTGCACCAGTCCACACCAGTCTGCACACCAGTCTGCAGACAAGTCTGCACACCAGTCCACACCAGTCTCCACACCAGTCTCCACACCAGTCTCCACACCACCAGTCTCCACACCAGTCTGCACCCCAGTCTCCACACCAGTCTGCACACAGGTCTAGACAGGTTAATCATGGGTTGGACACAGACTGTCATTAATGCCTATAATTAACAGGAAACTATTGTCTATGAAGATTACACCTTACATTCACCCATCTTCTTTCTCTATAATTTAGAAACCTTAAGTATTGTATACCCATCTTATTAAATTTCATCACAGGTTTGCACAACCATAGTTGTACGTGTAGTTAAATTTGATAGTGTTTACGGCTAACCAAAATAAAGCTCCCGGTGATAAATACCTTGTCATCAAACTTGGAGTATTTTTTCTCCATTTTGAAGAGCTCCGATGGGGGTATACGTTTCTGGGCTTCCTTGGCCTCCTTCTCGGCCTCAGCTTTCTGTCTCTTTAGTTCCTTCTCCAGCCTTTTAGCTTCCTCTTGCTGCCATGGAAACAAGAGGATGGAGTAAAACAATCATCGATAGCTACATTTTTATCCGTGTGTGTGTTTTACGTTTATTTATCGTTGCTACCGGTTGCCCATATGAGCGATGCCTCCTTAAGAGATTAGTAATTTTAGATTTTTGGAGGATAGTGCAATGATACAGACAGAGACCCATTCCAGAGTCTCCTCTGGTTCTTTTACGTGCACAGTGTACAGCACTGACACGAGACCTCAGTTTAAAGTCCCATCTGAAAGACTGTTAATTTTATTAGGGTCAGACGGGAGATCGAACCTGTGATCCCTGGATTACCAATCCAGCGTGCTACCAATAGACTATAGATCCGGCTGTCATTTTCATTCACATTTAGTTCACAATTAAATTGCTAAGGACTATATGGAGGCCTATGGGGGGGGGGAAACCTGTATTAAGCAGCCAGTTATGGTCACAATTGGTTCAAGCCAAAACATCTCTTAGCAGCCGCTCTCTGTTAATCTCTTGACTGGCTGTCTTGATTGGTTAGCACGCACGCTTCGGACTGGTAGGTATGCGAGATGGTATGGTGGTCACCAGATCTGAGGGACGGGTTTTCCTGATTCATCCCACACGAATGGTCACATTATGCGCTTTCATCCGCGCCAAAGAGAATGATTGCTATAAGATGTTAAAGCTTGTTTCGCAATCATTGTAAAACAAGTAAAGTTGATACATTATGCAATACTATAAAATAACAACTAAAATAATACCTTGAGTTTATCTTCCCTTTCCTTGAGTAAGGTTTCTCTGTCGACCAGTTTGATGACGGGAGGTTGTCCTTCCTTGTCCTCTAGCCGTACACCGAGGTTGGGTAAAACGTTGTCTCGTAAACTGTCGCAGACCTTCAACACCGAGGTAACTATACGTATAAAACCAGAATATCATCAGAATATCGTAAACCGTCGCAGACCTTCAACACCGAGGTAACTGTACGGATAAAACCAGAATATCGTAAACCGTCGCAGACCTTCAACACCGAGGTAACTGTATGCATAAAACCAGAATATCGTAAACCATCGCAGACCTTCAACACCGAGGTAACTGTATGCATAAAACCAGAATATCATAAACCGTCGCAGACCTTCAACACCGAGGTAACTGTACGGATAAAACCAGAATATCGTAAACCGTCGCAGACCTTCAACACCGAGGTAACTGTACGGATAAAACCAGAATATCGTAAACCATCGCAGACCTTCAACACCGAGGTAACTGTACGCATAAATCCAGAATTTCGTAAACCGTCGCAGACCTTCAACACCGAGGTAACTGCATGCATAAAACCAGAATATCATAAACCGTCGCAGACCTTCAACACCGAGTTACTGTATGCATAAAACCAAAATATCGTAAACCATCGCAGACCTTCAACACCGAGGTAACTGTAGGCATAAAACCAGAATATCATAAACCATCGCAGACCTTCAACACCGAGTTACTGTACGCATAAAACCAGAATATTGTAAACCGTCGCAAACCTTCAACACCGAGGTAACTGTACGCATAAGACCAGAATATCGTAAACCGTCGCAGACCTTCAACACTGAGGTAATTGTACATATAAAACCAGAATATCAGTAGTATAGGGGGGAGAATAAAAAAAAAAAATGTACCATCATGCCAAAAGAAATCAGTATAATTGTAAAAATTTTGGTTGAATAAAGAGTAAAAGTGTACCATCATGCCAAAAACCAATAGGTAAAATAAAAAATCGATAATAAATATATCGATTATATAAATCCCATATATTTATTTTATATATAAAATATATAAATTAAATATATTTTCGTCTCAGTAAATCTTCTCAGTCAATAAATCTTCTCAGTCAATCTTCTCAGTCAATAAATCTTCTCAGTCAATAAATCTTCTCAGTCAATAAATCTTCTCAGTCAGGGGTTTAAGGTATTGGAAATACGATCATATGATAGTACGTTGACCAAGTGGTTAAGGCGTTAAACTTAAGATTTAATGGAGTAATATCCTCGTGGGTTTGAAACCCACACGTACTAATATATTTTTTAGGTATATTAGTAAATAAAAAGTGAGAATATAAATGTTTACATAATGATTTTATTTTCATGAAGCTATAGTCTAACGAAGAATAATAATCTAGCATGGTTATACAAGCAATGTACATATAAATGTTCAGTTCATATAATCTAACATGGTTATACAATTATAATAAAAAAGTACATATAAATAATCACTTCAATCAATTCATCATAATGTATCTTAGTGTATAAATGTATCGTCAGTTCTTGTAGAGATTTTATTCACTCTTTTGTGTAGCAATTCTTGCACTACGCCTTAAATATTTATAATCATCACGATCATTCTGTGTAGCAATACGATTATGTTTCCTAATTTGTTCAATTCTGTTTTTCCACGATTTCGTATTATCTGTAGTCGTAATTTGATGATGTAGACCATCTAGACGATCCTGCCATTTTCGTTTAACAGTTTGTTTAATAGAGCTCCAACGTTTTGTAGCTTCTTGAACATTAGTTGTATCATTCCAATGCACAATAGTAGGTTCATCTTGTATAACGATAACATCTGGTTCAGTTTTAATTTGTTCGATAATGAGTATATCATCATCATTATCATTATTAATATCAATAACGATTGGTTCTTGTTTAATCATATTACCCGTTAGTATTGGTTCATTTAAATCTGTTGTAGAAGTTCCAACAGAATTCGTTTGATTTTTAACAAGAATACGTCCAGGAATATTCTGTGTAGATATAACGTTATTATGTTCATCCATAAATACAAGATTTAAATATTGTGAATCAACAAATTTAGCTGTATCACAAGTTTTCCATTTAATATCGTCATCTATACGATATTTAATTGCAGCATCAATGTCTATAATTAATTCTTCGATAGAACGCTTACTAGGAATATCTATAGCAGTTGTTGTTGTAAAAGTTAATATAGCTTTACCGCGAGTAGTTGTATCGTTAGTAGTAGTCATGATGATAATATTGTACAGCGCAGTACAAAAAATGTAGTAAAGAGTGAATCGATGTTCGTCTTCTTATATACACTAAGTCAGTATCTTCAAGTGTTTTTATAATTCATAACAATTTTAAAAAGTTAATATATATAAGAGTAAAATAATGTTTATCTATACTTAATTCGTGTCTACAATAAGTACATTACTAGTATCTGAAATCCAATTTTCTAAAGCTTCATCAGTTAAAGTCCAAAATTCCTCAGTATTTGAAAAAACGGTAATAAGTCTAATTAATAAATTATTTAAAAAATCTGTAAAATAATGTTTATCTATACTTAATTCGTGTCTACAATAAGGACATTTAGATAAATTTGAGACGCAATATAAACATATCAGAGACTTACATTGACATTCATTTAAGAAATAAAAATCCGTATTTGTTCGTAAACATATAGAACATTCTTCGACCCATAATTCGAAATAACTCATAATTTAAAAAAAAAATTAATAGATGTAACTGTAAAAATAATTGTAACCAAAAATACTGGACTAATAATAGTTGTTAGTCACAGCGACCCTTTCAATTTCAGTGTCTGTCATATCCCAATATTGTTGAGCAGTTCTATTAATATAAGTTTCTGTAGTTATCATACCCCAATATTGTTGATAAGTACGATTATTTAAGTTTTGATATAAAGTAGGTCTATGTAAAGGTGCAAAAGAAAATTGTTGCCTACAAAAAGGACATTTATTAATTTTATATATACAATCTAAGCATATAATGTGTTTACAAACGCATTCATTAATAAAATAATAATCGTTATTTTCTTGAAGACATATAGAACATTCCTCACCCCAAAATTCGCAAAAACGCATAATCCAGATTAATAAATAGTAAAAAATCCAATAGTGAAAAAATATTAAAATTCTTATTCTTAATAAGCATCAAATAAGTATTAGACAAATAAGGTCTAATGTTGTCGAGCTGTTTAACATCTTATTATATACAATAAGAAATGCCTACAATCTTGAGTTACAAGTTTGACAAACTTCACTTTTGACATTATGATGTAATTTCAAGTGTTCTTGAGAAAATTTTTGAAACCACTTAGTTAATAAAATATCATTTTCTAAATAATTTGTAACACTAAAAGTATTGAGTACTATATGCGAAAATGTTTGTTTATGTTTTATAAGATTATATAAAACGTATAAACAATAAACACCGCATAATTGCGTAGAATCAGATTGAAAACGATTTTTATTTCTAAATAATTTTAAACAATTTATGTTTAAGAAATTATAAATATCAATTTCAATACGATTATATACTCCATATGAATCAAAATAAAAACATTTATTAGTATGTGTACGATAAATTAAAACCCAATGTTGTCCAGGTTTAGAAATTGGATCTGTATTAACTATATAGCAATTACGTCGTTTATTTACAAATAATAGTTCATCTCTAGCACATACAATACCGTTTAAAGATGGAAAAATTGTATCTAAAATATATTGTAGCGTAAATGTATCCATATTTTTTAAGACATAATAACATTACGTAGACCATCGATCATGAGCATATCGTCATATTCTGAATAAACAATAACATTTATAGGGTCAACTAAAGCTTCACTCCATTCCATATCAAATTCTATATTACCATTTTTAATAGGATGAAGATGACCTTCCTCACAGCCTAAATCGGGTGTAAAATCAACAGCCCATAAAGTATGTTTTCGTTTATATACAGATATTGGAAATACATAAAGATCTTTATTATGTTCTATACCAAGAGCTTTCCAAAAAGATTTATAACTTTGACATACTTTAGCATTATCATTAGAAAAATCCATATGTAATGGATTAGCGTCAATACTAGTACCATTAATGGTAACTTTTAATTTAGTTATATTAAAATGTTCGAATGAAAATGGTGATTCAGTATTTGAACCATTCATTACAGAGTTTTTAACTTGACCTATAATAATTCTTTTTGGTATTTGACCGTGTATTAGATTTGATTCTATTTTAGATACTAAACCATCCATAACCGTAAATACGTTAATTTCAACACGTTTAAGAGGTATTTTCATAGGTGTAGACCTAAGAGCATTATTTAAAGATACCCATACATTAGGATCTAAAGATACTGTTCGTACTTTCATAACAGCTTTAATAATTTCTATTTTACCATCATTACCATCATTACCATCATTACCTAGCATATAAAATGCTGGTGAAGATCTAACTAATCGTATTTTTAATTCGCACATATTAGGTAGATACTTAGATTGTCTGGTAATATCTGTATGTATTTTACCTTGTAATTCTACTACTTTATCACCAGTTAATTTTATATTACGTTTTTAGCTCCATTAACAGTAGCATCTTCAGCCCCAAAAGTTGTAAATGTACGTAATTCACCTTTTCCCGGTTTTCCCCATAATTGTGTATCTTCTAACATATTTTGTTCGGTTTCGCTAGAACCGCATAAAATTTCAATGAAAGCTCTATACGGATATTTATCATTACCAGATATTAATTTACCGTTAATATATATATCAACATGATTAAATAATGAATGTAATGGATTTTCTATAATTGATATATTACTATCAGCATCTATAGTACTATTATCGCGTTTAACCATTTTAATTTCAAGGTTTAATTCTAGATCCATAAGATCTGTCCATTTTTCAGTTTGCCTAGGAATTATAAATTCAATAGGCGCTGTATTACCTGAAGGATTAACTAATGGTTGATGCTCATTAATAAAAGCTCTATCCATTGTTGTAAGTGTCGGAGGTAAACTATAGAGGTCCAATTCCCCTTTATTGCATAAACTAGAACCAGTAATCATGATTATATGTAAAAAAAACTAATCGAAATAATCTAAACGTCTTTTTTTATTACTTTTAAAATAATTATTGTTACAACGTTTTCTATGTCCTGAACCAGACTGGCCTTTATTAATAGTATTAGTACCCTTTATACTTTTATTACCGGTTAGAGCAGTCATTAATTTATCTTCTTTCAAATCGGTTAATAATTTAGATGTAACGTGTTTAAGTACATTTTTACCCCTTTTTTTAGCAATATGTTTATATGTTTTAGGTTTTTGTATAACATCATGTATACCGCCTGTAACTTCATTTAGTAAAGTACTAGCCATATTATCGACTAAATAAGGTATAAGATTACTACCAACAGTTTTTAATGTTCCACCTAAACCATAACCACGTTGCCTAACACGGCCTCTATATACAGGTATATTCATAATGGTCTTCTACGAAATTCTAACCTAACTATACAAACATCACCCGTTAAATGAATAGTTTCGCCTAATTCATTACGTATAAATATATATATATCGTTTATACGCTTATCTGTAATAGGTAAATAATGTATATGTTTAAATTGTATACTTTTATGTGTAGTTACATTAGGAGCTTGATTATACGTAAATTGTCTTAGTAATTGCGATTGTCCAGATCCTACTATACTAAAATCGACGATATTTGTATATACGTATAGGTTTGTAAGGCCTAAATATAAATATGGTTCGTGAACAAAACAATCCATTTTAGGGAATACATAATAATAATTTTTATTCTTATTATTATGTATATTAATTAAGTTAATAACTTCTTGACTTGAATCGATACCTAACATATTACCTAATAATGTAGGTACTAAGAGACCTATATTTTCTGGAGTATTTGATATTAAAGATAATGATTTTTTCTTATAATACATATAATAAGGATTATGGTTATATTTCCAAGATAAATATATACCAGTACCCCAATCGTTAATCGATGCTTCCCAAAGATTATAGGACATAGATGCCCATAAAGTACCAAACATTTTATTCCAGCTATCTTCCATAATACTTGTTAAGATTTTATAATCGTTATAAACTCCATTAGGTATTTTAAATGGTAATAATGTGCAATCATTATCGTAATATTTATTAGGAGTATTATCGTCCTTAGGCCCCATAATAACGTATTTTACACCTTTTTTTTAGCAAATTGACTCTCAGAATGTCTATCATATCCATATTCATGATTAACATCTGTATAGTATTTATAATGCCAAAATATGTTATATCTATAATTATAATTCATTTTATGATCAAAATGATTATTAAAAAATCCATAATCATTATGAAATGGTACATCTCTATAGCCTCGTTCAATTCGTTTTTTGGGGTATTGAGCATTTCTAATAGCTAAAAAAAATGTATTGTTTGAATCTGTAATGTTAAATACTTTATTAGGTATAATACCATCGACTAAACCTACTTCCCATTTGTTATCATTACTTAGAGTTATACCGTTAGGTATAGAGACTTTAAAATCAGCATTATTATTATCTTGTTGAGATTTAAATTTAATACGTTGACTATCTAATGTAATATAGAAATTTTCTGAACGTTCCATTATACGAAATTACTAAATATAGCGTCTCTTATAAAATGTAACGTTAATATACACTTACCATCATTGAAATGAATATTATTACCTAAAACGTTTTTTATATTAACATATATTTCATCTATACGGTTACTATTTATTTTTATATATTGATCATGTTGAAATTCATTAGTACTATAATGATTAACGTTAGTTTTAACTTTAAAAGGTAAAACACGTAATAATTGTTCTTCACCATCAGATATCATTACAGGTTCTATAATATCTATGTAAACGTATATAGAACTATCATTAATTAATAGATTAACGGGTTCTTTAAAAGGAGATGGTTCTATATCTATAGGCCGTAAAATATAATTTGTAGTAGCATTTAAAAAACCTAATTTTCTACATATATTAGGATGAAAAGTTAATCCTATATTAACGTTTAAGGGTATTGTATGTAATTCGCATACACTATTACTACTACGAAATTTAAGTAATATTTGAAGTACATTATCCGTTTCAAGTATTCTATCTATTACAGCCATTATACTTATTTTAATTACACTATCTAATATATCTTTTATACAAGCATTTATCATTTGCATAAATTGTAAAGGTGTATCATAAAAACCTAGAGGTATATTACCTCTATAAGGACCTGGTTCTAAAACTTCTATATCATCGGGTAATGTAAGGTCAAAATGTTGTTCCCCTTCTATAACAATTAATATAGCTCCCGGATAGGTGATTTCGGTTAGAGCTACGCTCCATTCTTCTTTTTTATTTAAGGTTATAGGTTTAGCTAATTTACATCTAAATTCAGCTACCGTATTATTAGGATATATATTTAAAGAACTATCGCTCATAAGGGTTATATAGAAATCTTCCATTATCTTCGTTTCGATATTTTAGGCGAAGGTAAGCCTATACCCGTTATTGTACTTAAAAGAACTAGCCAAACGTCTTTATTATTTGTATCGCCGTACGTAAGTCCCCATACCGAAGCTGCAAATACGCAATAGATGAGTAACATCTGAGCCGTGTATCTATATAGACCCGATATATCTTTATATTTATTAACTAATGAACCTGTTGTAGATTTATTAAGATTATTATCTATAGATATACTATCTTCCATATTTTTACTTTTATCCATGAGTTAAACGACTTATCGTAACTTTTCCACTTTACAAATATTTCTTTAATTTTACGACCTTTTTAAATAATAACTCTACGTTTTAATATTTTCTCTATATCATAATCGCCTTTATTTTTAATTAATTGTAATTCATTTCTATAAAATGAACCTTTTATTTCCTCACCGTTCAAATCATGAACCTTAAATGTTATCGGAGAACCATTAATAACTTTATATACAATAAATAATTCTAATGTCCAATTTGGTAAATAACCTTTAGTAAAATGTTTTTTAGTTTTATTAATTCTAACATGATCGCCTATTTTAATAGTTTTATTATCTTTAGATATTTCATTATTATTAATATTATTCGATATTATATGTTCATTACCGATATTAGCATCTGTAGGTTTATAACCCGTAGAACTATGCTTTGATCGATTATAATTATTTATAAGATATTGTAATACATCTATATATTTTTTAGTATTATTATACGTAAAATATTTCCACATTTTACCTTTAAGGGTTCGTAGAAAACGTTCAATAACACTAGCTTTAGTTTCAGGGTTTTCTGTTGTAAAAAAATGAATATGTTTATTTTTTAAAAACTTTTGAAATGGTTTATTAATAAATTCGCTACCTTTATCCGTTTGTAAACTTTTAGGTATTCTATGAGATTCATTTAATATATTATTAAACGTTTTAATTAATGTTGTAGATAATTTATTTTTTATAGGCTTTACCCAAGCCATTTTAGAGAATACATCAATAACGCATAATAAATAACGATAACCATTATTATATTTACTAAATTTTTGCATATCAGCTAAATCAGCTTGCCATTGTATATCTATACCGGCGACTATAGTTTTTCTACGTTTAAAATTTCTTACAATAGGCTTATGTAATGTATAGGTTTTTTGTTCAGATAACCACGTTTTAACATCTTTTAAAGTTAATTTTTTAAATAATATTTTTCCAGCTTTATATAATTTACCTATACCTGAAAAGGATGCAGGATTTTTAATATCGTAATAAATATTTTTTAATATTTTATGTATTATTTCCAATTTGACCATCGTTGTTTATCTCTTTTAGATTTTTTTATAGGTGTTATAATATCGTTATATTCGTAGTAATCATCATCATTATCATCGATATAATCGCTTTTAGTTTTTTTATGTTTTTTCGATGACTGTTTATTCTTAGATGGTGTATTTATTTTATCACTACCTCTTTTATTCTTATTTACGTAACTACTCCAGCGTTTATTACCAACATTTATTTTTTGATTTTTATTTATTAATTCTTCGGCAACATCTAACCATCCTATAGCATTTGTTTTAGTTTTTCTTTCTCTAGCCGCATCGTTCATAATATCCGTTATATTACTATTATCTATAATTTTACCATTAATACTTACAACACCTATATTATCCCATGTAATATTTGTATTATTTTTTATTTGTTCTAATAAATTACCTACAGGTATACGCATACTTTTAGGTATATTTGTAAGTACATTATCCGTAGGTATAGGTTTTATTATATCGGGTACATACGTAGGTGGTTTGGCGGGTATATCTGTAGGTGGTGTAACTGTAGTTGTTGCATCGGTAATAACTTGATCTTTAAAATTATTATATTTTAACATATATTCTGCATAACGATACATTTTATCGGTATTATTTATATTAGGATCATTCATTAAATCATCGATATTTTTTTGTATATTTATAGTTTGTACTATTTCTGGTTTAGGTGGTAATTTAGCATTTTGATATAAACGTAATCGTCTTAATTCATCTACATCGGACGCGGGAACTACGACCATTTTTTTCATCATATTGTATGTTTTACTTTATTTTTTATACTATCAATTAATATATTTATTAATTTAGGGTTTAATATTTTACGTTTACGTTTTGTGCTTATTTTTTTATTGGCTAATAAATGTATATCCCTACTCCAATGATTTAATGATGACTTATGACTCTTATTCATATTAACATTACCCTTTAATACATTATGACAACATTCGCATATACAATCTATTAGGCATTTATTACAACTTTTAATAATATTACGTTTAAATGTATCGGGTTTATTACGTAAACCTAATAACATTTTACCGTAACGTTTTATTAACGGTACTTTCATGATAACTAATAATATAATAATGATATTATATACCGAAACGTTTTACTATATCGTTAACACCATCGGCTATAATAGGAGCTAATAGACCAGCGCCTAAAGTCATCAATGGCAATGGTATTAAACCGCCTCGTTGATTTCTACGACGACGACGATGACTACGGCGTTTAATATTACCGCCGTGTTGTTTACGAGAACGTCTTCTACTACATTTACTACGTTTACCTGCCATGATATCAATACGTTAAATGAAGTATATTATTAATTACATATCGTATTTATTAGCTAAATAATTCAGGGTATTTTTTAAAAAATGGTTAATTTATAAGTATTGCGATAAATCGCTATCATTTAAATTAACTAGTAACGGTGGTGTTGACAACGTTGTGGGTACCGTTAACTTATTAATCGTTGATGTTATTGTATCATCATCGTATATATTATTCAAATTAGTTAACGTCGGTGATACGTACGTTTTTGTAGGTGTTATACGTTGTAAAAAAGTATTCATAGAAGGTAATTTAACAACTTTATTAGTTTCCTTTAACGGTGACCATGAAGTAATATCGTAATTATCGGGGCTAAATCCTTGAGGCATATTAATACTTAATAATGATGATGATGATGATGATGGTGATGCTATAGGTGTCATAGTTTGTAATATCATAGATTTAATCGGTGATGATGATGATGATGATGATGATGACACAACATCAGCTATTATCGAATTATTAGATTTTTTCATTTTAGGTTTTTTAACGGTTACTTTTTTAGGCTTTTTAGGTTTACTAACGGATACTTTTTTAAGCATTTTAGGTTTACTAACGGATACTTTTTTATTAATTTTCCAATTAATAAATGTACGTAACATTACGCCTCCTAAAAATCCGCTACCTCCTTTAGTAAGTATTAATTTTTTTCTATCAGCCATAGAAGTATTTTGATCTCCTATAGCTTTTATAGTATTTTCATGTTTTTTCATAAATTTTAGCGTTTGTTTAGGCATCGATATTTCATCATCTAATATACTTTTAGCTATAGCTATAAACCATTTCGTTAAACGATTATTACTAGTTGTTAATAATTGTTCGCGTTTATCCGGATTTTGTTCCTTCAATAAAAGCTTTATTAAATTATATATATTCATTTTATATATATATTGTAGGTCCTATACAATCTTTATGAGGAAATATATCAGTTTTTAATCTATATTTTTCATTAGTCATCGGATGAAAGTCTACTAATAAATAACCGTATGATGTATTGGTAGCATTATTATAGGCTTCTACTAAATGTTTTATTTGGGATTGTGTTTCTAATACTTTTATTTGACCTTTATCTCTACTACTATTTTTAATAATAACATATATTTCGAATTTAAATTTATATTTCTAGAATGTTTACTTTGTTGATATAAATTTTGAGATATATATATACACGTAGCTCCTCTATGATGACCTTTACGCGTAAACCATGATACAATTTTATTCTCATATTCTGTACCCATCATATCATCAAATATTATCATATATGGTTTATCGGGTGACATTGGGAAATATGTATCATCATCTTCGGGTATTCCGTCAATAAATGTTATCTGTTGATCGTCTATATCGTCTTGTTTAACAATATCGTATTGATATTGCCATTCTTTATAACACCAATATACGTGGTCTATAGGTTTGTCAAATATTTCTTTTCTATATTTGACTATTTTACCAACTGTAAACGTTTTACCGCTACCGCTAGGACCCGCAACATATATATTGCTTGGATGTCGAAATATAACTTTTTTGTCGTTATATTCCATTATAACGTTCAATAACAAACAAAATATAGATTATGATATTTTATTTCATAATATTCCTATATATATATATATATATATATATATATATATATATAAAACAGTATTAACAATTACGTGCAGAAATACATATAAAAACAGTATTAAACATCTACGTGCAGAAATACATACAAAATAACACACTTATAATGATGCCAACATAAATTAAGCCAATTATATTCATTCTATACAACTATTGGTTAAAATATCTAACCTATTAAAAAAACATTCTATACAATAATTGTTTAAGTATGTACATAAGTGTTTACGTAACAGAATAGTAAAAAAGTTAACGTAAATCCCACATTAAGCTAAAATATTCCTTTGTATCTGAACAAATACTATGAGTTCTACTATTATGGAAGATATTTTAGAAACTTGTATGGTAGATGCTGGTTTACCTGTGTTAGATAATAAGGCATTTAATATGTCTTATCAACCTACACAAGATTTACCGTATGAACCTACATGCGGAAATCGTTATGATGATCTATTAGCTGAGGTAAAATTATCTAATTTTAATATGATTCATATTAGAACATCTTTAGATATTTTAGTAGCTAATTCTAGAGAAATGTCTCAAGTTATGAACAAAAAACGTTTATTATTTGTGCCTGATGAAATTAGAGTGCCCGTTAAATTTACTAACGTTAATAATAATTTAAATGTACCGTATGAATCTATACCGATACCTAAACTTACTATAAATAAAAATATATCTACTAGAAGTAGTTATAAAGATACAAAGGAAAAATCGTCTTATAAGAAACGTAAATATTCTAGAAAACGTAAACATAGTTCATCTAGTGATGATGATGATAATATTGTCGTATCTAAAGCAGATACGCAAATAAATATGATTGAAGCTCAGAAAATCTCAAAAGGTCTTAAACATCCTCCAATTGGTGAAAAGAAGATCAAGTATAATGGGGCTCCAACTAAGCATTAAATATGCTGGGATAACACGGTACGTATTGTATTCATTATTTGTTTTACATTATTTTCATAATGTAATATCGTTATTGGTATTTCTTCTTCTTTCGATAGCCATTCTTGATGATATTTATGTAGCACTGACAAATAGTCTATATCTAATTGTTCTTCTTCGGGTCTATTACGTTTACGTATTCTTTGTAAACATATTTCTGTCGGTGTATTCAAATATAATATATGATCTGGATTTTTAATATTAGATATCATATTATCGTATACGGCTATTTCACAATCGTTTATATTGTTTTGTTCTATATAAAATCTTATAAACACTTTCTGGCAACTTATCTGTGATCTTTCACAAAAATGATAACCAGGTTTATCACCTATAATTTTTATTGTTTGTCTATGACTTTCTAATGTCGTTAATTGTAAAGGAAAACAATAGTTTATTGGATCCTTTACGCCTAAATACAATAAATTGTAGTCTGTTTTACGTCCACGTACACACGACCATTCGTTTATTCTTTCAGGATATATATAACTGTCTTCAAAAGTTGTAACAATACGTTTTAATAACGTACTTTTACCAGCGCCTATATTTCCTTCCAAACTAAACAACATGTATAGTTATAATCGTGTATTTTTTTATACACTGTTTGTTGTCTTATACACTTATTACAAAAACTCTTTATTACCATATAGTTTATAGTTACATATTATACACCTTAAACGTTGTAGTTTTTTATTATAATGATACATTTCAATATCTTTATATACTGTATAATAGTTATTATGCTGCTGATGATGTTGTTGCTCTGTTGATGCTGTAATTATACCTTCTTATTCTTGACAAAAGCATCCAATACATCATTGTATTTACGTTTTCTTGGATCTTTATTATTCCTCTTCAATTTCTTCAATTCTTAAATTTTATCCGTAGATGATTCGACTTTTAGTAGTGATTTTCCTAACCAATTATCGTCTTCATCATCATCGCTCAATATTACTGTACTATCTGTTGTATCGCTATCATTTTTGTAACGATTTATCATAGCCTCTTGATTAGGCGTTATTTCTTCTTCATCTATAA
>JABXNX010000114.1:0-25906 GCA_014843695.1 Archivesica marissinica | reverse complement strand
AATATCGTAAACCATCGCAGACCTTCAACACCGAGGTAATTGTACATATAAATCCAGAATATCGTAAACCATCGCAGACCTTCAACACCGAGGTAACTGTCTGCATAAAACCAGAATATCATAAACCATCGCAGACCTTCAACACCAAGGTAATTGTACATATAAAACCAGAATATCATAAACCATCGCAGACCTTCAACACCGAGGTAACTGTCTGCATAAAACCAGAATATCATAAACCATCGCAGACCGTCAACACCGAGGTAACTGTACGTATAAAACCAGAATATCGTAAACCGTCGCAGACCTTCAACACCGAGGTAACTGTACGTATAAAACCAGAATATCGTAAACCATCGCAGACCTTCAACACCGAGGTAACTTCAATATCGTAAAGATCTTATTCCAATGTTGTTGATACTCTTGGGTGTGTTTTTAACCCTTTCAACACCACAGACCTCTATTTATAGGCTTACAAAAAGTGTAGATCCAGATGAGCCGGCTCATGACGAGCCGTCTCATCAGGATCTGCACTTTTTGCAAGTAGTATTACTAATTTTAGACAAAATTACCCATCTTGATAAATGAACTGGTCCGAATGTAATTTTCTTATTCATTTATTGGTCTAAGAATATCATGGAACAGTCCATGTCAGTTACTTGGTGTTGAAAGAGTTAATGGTATACCAAAAATAGTACATGTTTAAAACAGGTTGGAAGTTGTAATAGCATGTTCGCTTCCGGTGCGAAAGGCCCTGTGTTTGAGCCCTGCTGATTATGCCGTTAGGCAAGGCATTTAAATTCCACGTTGCCCCTTCTCTCTCCCTCGTGGCGATGGATACATCATGAATGAGGTCTCAAGAGCGATTAATATAAGTTGTAAGAACTTGGTTCGCATTCAAGCTAAAATAAATTTGTATAAACTAAACAGTTTGGTTTCATATTTCATGTACATCAGAATGAAAAAATGATTGTGTCTGACTCACAATCAAAGGGTTGTGTCTGCCTCACAATCAAAGGGTTGTGTCTGCCTCACAATCAAAGGGTTGTGTCTGCCTCACAATCAAAGGGTTGTGTCTGCCTCACAATCAAAGGGTTGTGTCTGCCTCACAATCAAAGGGCTGTGTCTGCCTCGCAATCAAAGGGTTGTGTCTGCCTCACAATCAAAGGGTTGTGTCTGCCTCACAATCAAAGAGTTGTGTCTGCCTCACAATCAAAGGGTTGTGTCTGCCTCACAATCAAAGGGTTGTGTCTGCCTCACAATCAAAGGGTTGTGTCTGCCTCGCAATCAAAGGGTTGTGAATTCAAGCTCTGCCAGAACAATATTCATCTCTCAGAAGTAGCCAGACCCCAATATTCATCTCTCAGAAGTACTCAGACCCCAATATTCATCTCTCAGAAGTACTCAGACCCCAATATGCATCTCTCAGAATTACTCAGACCCCAATATGCATCTCTCAGAAGTACTCAGACCCCAATATTCATCTCTCAGAAGTACTCAGACCCCAATATTCATCTCTCAGAAGTACTCAGACCCCAATATTCATCTCTCAGAATTACTCAGACCCCAATATTCATCTCTCAGAAGTACTCAGACCCCAATATTCATCTCTCAGAAGTACTCAGACCCCAATATGCATCTCTCAGAAGTACTCAGACCCCAATATGCATCTCTCAGAAGTACTCAGACCCCAATATGCATCTCTCAGAAGTACTCAGACCCCAATATGCATCTCTCAGAAGTACTCAGACCCCAATATGCATCTCTCAGAATACTCAACCCAATATCATCTCTCAGAAGTACTCAGACCCCAATAGCATCTCTCAGAAGTACTCAGACCCCAATATGCATCTCTCAGAAGTACTCAGACCCCAATATGCATCTCTCAGAATTACTCAGACCCAATATCCATCTCTCAGAAGTACTCAGACCCCAATATGCATCTCTCAGAATTACTCAGACCCCAATATGCATCTCTCAGAAGTACTCAGACCCAAATATGCATCTCTCAGAAGTACTCAGACCCCAATATGCATCTCTCAGAAGTACTCAGACCCCAATATGCATCTCTCAGAAGTACTCAGACCCCAATATCATCTCTCAGAATTACTCAGACCCCAATATCCATCTCTCAGAAGTACTCAGACCCCAATATCCATCTCTCCCGCCGTAAAGCTAAGGTCTTCTCACCACAATGTTATCCGGTTACATCAGAACTACACAGGACAAATATTACGACCAACTGCCAATAAAGCAAAGGTATAATTGCCGTGTAATGACAGCGTTGGTGAAACTGTAGAGGCAATTTATCCGCATCTCAAGGAAGAGAATTGTTAGAAAATTGTAGTCCGCATGGGCACATCAAAATAATTACATATTGATTGTATCGTACATGCAAATAATCTTTGATTGCGCAGTACATATAGATAAGAAACTTATTCTTGGCAAGGTGATTGTGGGAATAACATGACTCGATTAGTTTATACAAATTTATTTTAGCTCAATTGCGAAACAAGTTCTTACAACAAATATTAATCACTCTCGAGAACTCATTCCTGATGTAATACATCGCCACGAAGGAGAGAGAAGAGGCAACGTGGAATTTAAATGCCTTAAAGGGCACAACCATAACGACTCCAGTGGGACTCAAACTCCAGACCTTTTGCACCTGAAGCGAATGTGCTATCACGACTTCCACAACAGTTTGTTACAATACCTTTTTCTTCCCTAGCAACCTTTCGTATATCTTCTCTAAAGTTGGCAAACACTGTTAAATATGGCATCACAGTATCCTCCACCTAAAAATATCATTATGATACATTATGATTACATTATGATACATTACATTACATTATGATACATTACATTATGATACATTACATTATGATACATTACATTACATTATGATACATTACATTATGATACATTACATTATGATACATTACATAACGATACATTACATTATGATACATTACATTATGATACATTACGATACATTATGACACATTACATTATGATACATTACATTACGATACATTACATTATGATACACTACATTATGATACATTGCATTATGATACATTGCATTATGATACGTTACATTACATTATGATACGTTACATTACATTATGATACATTACGTTACATTATGATACATTACATTACATTACATTATGATACGTTACATTACATTACATTATGATACATTACATTACATTATGATATGTCACAATACTTTGATAAACATAGGGATATCCACTGAAGCTGCAACATTGAATGTGAAAACACACAAGTTTGAAGTTAATCAGTTTGGTTTAACCCTTTCCCTCATAGAAGCACCTCTTGACGCCATTACCAATACCACATACATTAACCCTTTCCCTCATAGAAGCACCTCTTGACGCCATTACCAATACCACATACATTAATCCTTTCCCTCATAGAAGCACCTCTTGACGCCATTACCAATACCACATACATTAACCCTTTCCCCTCATAGAAGCACCTCTTGACGCCATTACCAATACCACATACATTAACCCTTTCCCTCATAGAAGCACCTCTTGACGCCATTACCAATACCACATACATTGACAAATGACACCACATACAGACCAATGTTCATAATAAATGCCACAATCTCATGTAGTTCCAGTAATATATATGGAGGTGGGATAGATATGGCAACTACTTATCCACTGTATGATAGCTAAATGGCTGTCGTTTGTATGGAGATATAATAGTATATTAACATAAATCTCTATGAAGTCCCAGTAATATCTATAGAGGTCGGATATATTACTTGGCGACTACTTATCCACTGCATGATAGCTAAATGGCTGTCGTTTGTATAGAGATATAATAGTAGATTAACCTAAATCTCTATGAAGGAAAGGGTTTAACATATTTTATTACAGATAAATTGTACATTCATCCATACATATATATTTGCAGGATGTGAATGATAGACAATGTTTTATTCAAGTTTCTTCGTCTCATTTAAGCAGCTTAAATAAACCAATTTTAATAAAGAAATAAAAAAAATTGTAAAAACACTTTCTTTGTCACTATTGGTAGAAGGATGGGGTTTAGTAAAAATAAATAAAATAAAAATAAAAGAAATATAAAAAAATTATTTGTTTAATTATTGTGAGAATTTAAATGCATGTATTTATTGTAAAAAGTAGTTTTCATTTATTATTGTGTTGCTCATATTGAAAGAACAAGTCATTTCTGACTTACACCTCTCATGAACATCAGTATTTATGCTTGCAGGCCAGGCAAACAGTAACTATTATTTAACTAGCTGGCAGCTCGCCAACCGACCATACCTTATACAGACAGAGGCAGCACCTCATACAGACAGAGGCAGCACCTTATACAGACAGAGGCAGCACCTCATACAGACAGAGGCAGCACCTCATACAGACAGAGGCATCACCTCATACAGACAGAGGCATCACCTCATACAGACAGAGGAATCACCTCATACAGACACACCTCATACAGACAGAGAGGCAGAACACCTCATACAGACAGAGGCATCACCTTATACAGACAGAGGCAGCACCTCATACAGACAGAGAGGCAGAACACCTCATACAGACAGAGGAATCACCTTATACAGACAGAGGCAGCACCTCATACAGACAGAGAGGCAGAACACCTCATACAGACAGAGGCATCACCTCATACAGACAGAGAGGCAGAACACCTCATACAGACAGAGGCATCACCTTATACAGACAGAGGCAGCACCTCATACAGACAGAGAGGCAGAACACCTCATACAGACAGAGGCATCACCTTATACAGACAGAGGCAGCACCTCATACAGACAGAGAGGCAGAACACCTCATACAGACAGAGGCATCACCTTATACAGACAGAGGCAGCACCTCATACAGACAGAGAGGAAGAACACCTCATACAGACAGAGGCAGCACCTCATACAGACAGAGGCAGCACCTCATACAGACAGAGGCAGCACCTTATACAGACAGAGGCAGCACTCATACAGACAGAGAGGCAGAACACCTCATATAGACAGAGGCAGCATGAGGCAACACCTCATACAGATAGAGGCAGCACAAGGCAACACCTCATACAGATAGAGGCAGCACGAGGCAACACCTCATACAGATAGAGAGGCAGCACAAGGCAACACCTCATACAGATATAAGCCACATGAAATATGATTAGTAATATTAGTATGGGGTAGCAGAGGATGGACACCTGAGCATCCAAGATGTGCAACGTGAAAGTCAAAGTCAGTTAAATACCACCAAGTAAGTTAAATACCACCAAGTAAGTTAAAACACCAATAACTTATTCCAATTCGACTTACATCAACATTATCCTGTGTAACTTTACCACCAGCCGACAACCATTCTTCATCCGCCTGCACCGCCCCAAATATCTACAATCATACAATATACACCCCTGCAAGTCCTCATCTTATATTGTTAACATGTGAAAATTATGCATGTATTTTATAAAAGAACAAACCAAATACTACATAAAAATCTTGAAGATTCTTATCAAAATAATAAACTATATATATAAAGAACTTGCTTAGAGTGGCTTAAAGTGGAGAGCGATTTGTGAGAAATAGTTTTATAATATAGAATCTATCGAGCACAAATATGGGTCTACACACTACTCCCTGTTTAATGGTTATACATGTACAGTCAAACCTGTGTTAGTGGTCACCTCCATTAAGCAGCCAACCTGTATTAAGCAGCCAGTTTCCCGATTCCCAATTAGTTGTTTTTCGATATATTTGACCTCTATTAAGCAGGCACCTGTGCTAAACAGCCACTTTCTTTAACTCCCTTGGCTGGTTGCTTAAGACAGGTTTGACTGTATACATGTTTTTACTCTTGCTTCTTGGTTTTTTGGGTATAAAAGTCGCACCAACAGCTTGGATCATAAAGTTTAAACTTTATTGATTGTGAAACAAGTTCTAACAATTTATATTAATCACTCGGGTTGGCGCGGTTGAATGAGAAAGCGTATATGTGGTCATTCGTGTGGGAGGAAACCGGAGTACCCGAGAAAAACCAATCTGTCCCGATCTGATGACCACCATACCATCTCACATACTTCCTGGTCCGAGAATCGAACCTGGGTTGCATTGGTGAGAAGCGAGCGCGCTAACCACTGTGCTAATCGGACATCCTGCACTAATCGGACATCCTGCGCTAATCGGACATCCTGCGCTAATCGGACATCCTGCATCATATGGTGAATATCTAGGCCCCACTGGGCAGTATTTATGTTATGTTATATTTCGGGTTTTACGCCTGCATCAGCACCATTTCGGGCTATATCACCGGCGGGCAGTTTACCTAACAACACCTTTCCTGGGCAGGCTCCAGCGGTTAACCAGTACTTGGGTGCACCAACCTCCGTAAGAAACTGCCAACGTTTTCATATAAATGAGACACGGCCTGAGCGTGGCTCGAACCCGTGACCATCAGTGATGATAGGTTACAGTGGTATACAAGTCAGCGACCTTAACCACTCGACCACAGAGGCGGACCTGGGCAGTATTTAATGTACCCTTAAGGTTTCTGGAATCCGTGTAGAACAACCAACAATCCGCAAGCTAGTTAGATATATGAAATAATTCAACACCCCTGGTGGCACCCAAACCTACAGCAGTGAGGGGCACGCAATTTGAAGTCAATGACAGTAACCATTCAGCCACACAGGGCATATGCTATTAAGCAATATAAAATTGCATGGTAGACTACAGGTGCATCATGTGTGTTTTACGTTTATTTATCGTCGCTACCGGTTGCCCATATGAGCGACGCCTCCTGAAGAGATTAGTTATTTTAGATTTTGGAGGATAGTGCATGATACAGACAGAGACCCATTCCAGAATCTCCTCTGGTTTAACGTCCCATCTGAAAGACTGTTAATTTTTATTAGGGTCAGACGGTGGATCGAACCTGCGATCCCTGGATTACCAGTCCAGCGTGTTACCACTGGACTACAGATCCGTCTGTCAGGTGCATCAAATAGTATCACCACACTACATGGAGAGTGGTGTAGTGGGGGGGGGGGGACATAGGGGAGATAAATATTGAGGAATACACTGCAACATACCTTGAAGGGGAGATAACAACATACCTTGAAGATCCGAAGGATGAAGGCTCCGATATTTTCCAACAATATTCTGTTTGGTCTTCGCTTAGTTCTTATATCAGATACATATATATTGCAGGCTTTTACCAAATCCTTTATTAGGTCACATGTCTTCTTCGTGTCTATGGAATCTATAAATAGACATACATGTATAACACACTGTTTTCTCCAATTCTTTAACACTATAAATAGCAAGCAAGGTAAAGTGTTTTCCAGGCTCTACTGAATGAAAACTCGTCCTTTGTTTTGGATTTAGAATCAAAATTAAAATCTACCAATTTATTTCAGATTGAAATAAAATTGAAATAAAATGAGCATGTAGATAGATATACAGTCAAACCTGTCTTAAGCAGCCAGCCAAGGGAGTCAGAGAAAATGGCTGCTTAGCACAGGTGGCTGCTTAATAGAGGTCAAATATATAATAAAATAACCAATTGGGAATCTGGAAACTGGCTGCTTAATACAGGTTGGCTGCTTAATGGAGGTGACCACTAACACAGGTTTAACTGCAATAAGTAAAATGCAATTAACTCAGAATTTTGATAATACGACCATCAGTAATTTGTGCTTAAATTTCACTGCCCCATAATATTCCAATATTGACGTATCGGCCAATTTTGGTTAAATAGGTTAATTACAATGAATACTTATGCAATAAAGGCAAATAAGTTTCTAAATTAACATTTTAATGATAACCCAACACAATTGCCAACACATTCCAGTATTATTTTTTGTACTTGTTATCAATCACAAGCTTAACTTCATTATTTCAAATATACAATGTAGCAGCTGGACAAAATAATATCGCCACATAGAAAGCCATTATAATGGAAAGTAAATAAGACAAATTCACCTTTTCTTGTTTTTTATACAGAGTAATCAAGGTAAATAAGTCATGTAAGATTTTTCAGATGGGGTTTGACTGTAGAATTAACGAGATATGGTGTCCTGTCAGATTATACTGTCTACGGAGAAAGAAAAAATTGATGACATAAAATAACAAGAAGTACACATGTTGTGGAAGTCGTGATAGCGCAGTGGATGCGCGTTCGCTTCAGGTGCGAAAGGTCCGGAGTTCGAGCCCCATTGGAGCCATTACGATTGTGCCCTTAGGCAAGGCATTTAAATTCCACGTTGCCTCTTCTCTCTCCCTCGTGGCGATGGATTCCATCAGGAATGAGGTCTCGAGAGTGATTAATATAAGTTGAAAAAACTTGTTTCGCAATCGAGCTAAAATAAATTTGTATAAACTAAGTAAACAGGTATCACATTTTACAATTTCATTTATAATTTTTCAATTCAATTCAATGAGAGACATTACTGGTTTTTCTATTACCTCCCTTGATGGATAAAGTTAGATTTATCCCGAAATGTATAGCGGTCCTTTTATTTGGAATCCTTTGTTTTTACTGTTGTCGTCTAACCAGATGTTACGTTAGGATAAATGTAATTTTATCAAAATCATGTTAATTAATTGAACCAATTTTTACAGTAAGGTATCCATTGGATATGCTAAAGGATATCTGTCGAGATTTAATAATTTCATAATTACAAGACGAGAATACAGATAAAATGGAAAAAATGTGGTGCAAAGGAAACAACGATAAAAACAGAGGAATCCAAATAAGAGGACCAATATACATTTAAGAGTATTCAGGGGCAGTAACTGACTAATGTTTCTCATTCAAAGTTTATTTGACATAAACATAAATGTTCATTGCCAGCAAAAACATGTAAGGCGGTACACAATTACATACATAGACAAGGACAATTCAACGCATGAGAAAAGCATGTATAAATACATTCATACTGAGTATGAATGTTTTAGCATAAGTATAATGCATTCATATTGTGTATGAACGTTTTAGCATAAGTATAATGCATTCATATTGAGTATGAACATTTTAGCATAAGTATAATACATTCATATTGAGTATAAATGTATTAGCATAAGTATAATGCATTCATATTGAGTATGAACGTTTTAGCATAAGTATAATGCATTCATATTGAGTATGAACATTTTAGCATAAGTATAATGCATTCATATTGAGTATGGACGTTTTAGCATAAGTATAATGCATTCATTCTACCAATAGGAACACATTTAAAGTCACGCTAGCACACATTTATCTATACATGTATAGACAGATTTGAGACCATGGCGCCTGAGGTTATAAAATGTTCTCAGATCTCAAACTCGTGCTCGAGCTCAAAAAATGTGATTAGATGAGTCTGAGATTTGCTGTTAGCTCAACCAATCAGTAGCTTGAGACTGAGATTTGCTGTTGGCTACACCAATCAGTAGCTTGAGACTGAGTTTGAGATTTGCTGTTGGCTACACCAATCAGTAGCTTGAGACTGAGTTTGAGATTTGCTGTTGGCTACACCAATCAGTAGCTTGAGACTGAGTTTGAGATTTCCTGTTGGCTACACCAATCAGTAGCTTGAGACTGAGTTTGAGATTTCCTGTTGGCTACACCAATCTGTAGCTTGAGACTGAGTTTGAGATTTCCTGTTGGCTACACCAATCTGTAGCTTGAGACTGAGTTTGAGATTTCCTGTTGGCTACACCAATCTGTAGCTTGAGACTGAGTCTGAGATTTGCTGTTGGCTACACCAATCAGAAGCTTGAGACTGAGTTTGAGATTTGCTTTGGCTACACCAATCAGAAGCTTGAGACTGAGTCTGAGATTTGCTGTTGGCTATACCAATCAGTAGCTTGAGACTGAGTTTGAGATTGTAGAAAAGTTTTATAACATACAGGCCTTGTCATTCAGCCTCTAATTTCATTTGCTAGATAAATATATTTAATTATATTATATTTATAATATAACAATATTATTTTATATTTAGTTTCTATGGAACTCGGCTATAACACTTTGGTAAGGCAGTTAGGCAACACACAAACTAGAAAGAGTTAGGTATATAAGATGGATGTATATATCCCAGTTCACATACCGCACAGTGCCTCGTGGATCTCTTCTCTACTGTCATTGAACCTGAAAAATATGATTACGAGTCTCAGAATATATAAAGTTGGGGTGCAATGGCGTAGACGTATCTGTAGTCCAGTGGTTAACACGCTGGACTGGTAATCCAGGGATCGCAGGTTCGATCCCCCGTCTGAACCTAATAAAATTAGCAGTCTTTATGGGACTTTAAACCGAGGTCTCGTGTTGGTTCTTTACACAGTGCACGTAAAAGAACCAGAGGAGACTCTGGAATGGGTCTCTGTCTGTATCATTGCACTATCCTCCAAACATCTAAAATGACTAATCAATCCTCTGGTTGTTTTACGTGCAAATTTAATAGCACCGACACGAGATCTCGGTTTAAATTCTTATCTGAATGACTGTAATATGAGTCATTTTAGTATGGTCTAGCAGGGGATCAAACCTGTGACCCCCGGATAACAAGTCCAGCATGTCAACCACTGGACCATTGTTCCGCATCTTATTAACGGGTAACTGGTGTAGTCATACATGTGTTAGTGGTCACCTCCATTAAGTAACTGGTGTACACACATCTACATAATAAAAGTCTATTAAAACACATTATATACCATTTCCCTACATCAGTACATACCAATACACCCCAGTAGTCTTCTTGTAATGTCTACCATCTACCGTACATCACTTAATACAGTCAAACCTGTGTTAGTGGTCACCTCTATTAAGCAGCCAACCTGTATTAAGCAGCCAGTTTCCAAATTCCCAATACATTTGTTGGTTAATAATACATATGACCTCTATTAAGCAGCCACCTGTGCTAAGCAGCTACTTTCTGTGATTCCCAGAAAGGTATAACTGTATTTGTTCTGTTGAAATTTCTCTCAGACACCCTGGTGTTGGAAAGTCGGTTGCTACATACAATTGTATTTGTTCTGTTGAATTTCTCTCAGACACCCTGGTGTTGGAAAGTCGGTTGCTACATACAATTGTATTTGTTCTGTTGAATTTCTCTCAGACATCCTGGTGTTGGAAAGTCGGTTGCTACATACAACTGTATTTGTTCTGTTGAATTTCTCTCAGACACCCTGGTGTTGGAAAGTCGGTTGCTACATACAACTGTATTTGTTCTGTTGAATTTCTCTCAGACACCCTGGTGTTGGAAAGTCGGTTGCTACATACAATTGTATTTGTTCTGTTGAATTTCTCTCAGACATCCTGGTGTTGGAAAGTCGGTTGCTACATACAACTGTATTTGTTCTGTTGAATTTCTCTCAGACACCCTGGTGTTGGAAAGTCGGTTGCTACATACAACTGTATTTGTTCTGTTGAATTTCTCTCAGACACCCTGGTGTTGGAAAGTCGGTTGCTACATACAACTGTATTTGTTCTGTTGAATTTCTCTCAGACACCCTGGTGTTGGAAAGTCGGTTGCTACATACAACTGTATTTGTTCTGTTGAATTTCTCTCAGACACCCTGGTGTTTACTACATACAACTGTATTTGATAGTACACACTATATTATATGTTCCTTGTTCCGTTTCCTTTACTTGCTAAATGTTTTTACCCTCTCCATTATATTCCCGTTACTTGTTAACCCTTTCCCTCATAGAAGCACCTCTTGACGCCATTACCAATACAACATACATTGACAATGTAGTAGCCAAACCAATGTTCATAATAACGGCCACAATCTCATGTAGTCGCAGTAATATCTATGGAGGTGGGATAGATATGGCCACTACTTATCCACTGCATGATAGCTAAATGGCTGTCGTTTGTATTGAGATATAATAATATATTAACCTAAATCTCTATGTAGTCCCAGTAGTATCTATGGAGGTGGGATAGATATGGTGACTACTTATCCACTGCATGATAGCTAAATGGCTGTCGTTTGTATGGAATATAAGTATATTAACCTAATCTCTTGTAGTCCCAGTAATATCTATGGAGGTGGGATGATATGGCGACTACTTATCCACTGCATGATAGCTAAATGCTGTCGTTTGTATGGAGATATAATAGTATATTAACCTAAATCTCTATGTATCCCAGTATATCTATGGAGGTGGGATAGATATGGCGACTACTTATCCACTGCATGATAGCTAATGGCTGTCGTTTGTATGGAGATATAATAGTATATTAACCTAAATCTCTATGTAGTCCCAGTAATATCTATGGAGGTGGGATGGATATGGCGACTACTTATCCACTGCATGATAGCTAAATGGCTGTCGTTTGTATGGAGATATAATAGTATATTAACCTAAATCTCTATGTAGTCCCAGTAATTCTATGGAGGTGGGATAGATATGGCGACTACTTATCCACTGCATGATAGCTAATTGGCTGTCGTTTGTATGGAGATATAATAGTATATTAACCTAAATCTCTATGTAGTCCCGTAATATCTATGGAGGTGGGATAGATATGGCGACTACTTATCCACTGCATGATAGCTAAATGGCTGTCGTTTGTATGGAGATATAATAGTATATTAACCTAAATCTCTATGTAGTCCCAGTAATATCTATGGAGGTGGGATAGATATGGCGACTACTTATCCACTGCATTATAGCTAAATGGCTGTCGTTTATATGCAGATATAAGTATTAATATTGCTTGACATATATAATTTTCGTATATGAAACAAATTGGTCTGTACATTGAAGACAGGCATTGGGTGTGATGCTCCTGATTAGCTGTCTGGCTACTTGTGGCTTGGCTACTTATGCTACTTGTTGCTGGCTACTTGTGATTGGCTACTTGTGGCTGGCTACTTGTGGCTGGTTACTTGTGTCTGGGTACTTGTGGCTTGGCTACTTGTGGCTTGGCTACTTGTGGCTGGCTACTTGTGGCTGGCTACTTGTGGCTGGCTACTTGTGGCTGGCTGCTTGTGATTGGCTACTTGTGGCTGGCTGCTTGTGACTGGCTACTTGTGGCTTGGCTACTTGTGGCTGGCTACTTGTGACTGGCTACTTGTGCTACTTGTGGCTGACTACTTGTGACTGGCTACTTGTGTTACTTGTGACTGGCTACTTGTGTTACTTGTGGCTGACTACTTGTGACTGGCTACTTGTGTTACTTGTGGCTGACTACTTGTGACTGGCTACTTGGACTGGCTACTTGTGTTACTTGGCTGACTACTTGTGACTGGCTACTTGTTACTTGTGGCTGACTACTTATGGCTTGGCTACTTGTGATTGGCTACTTGTGGCTGACTACTTGTGACTGGCTACTTGTGTTACTTGTGGCTGACTACTTGTGGCTGGCTACTTGTGGCTGGCTACTTGTGATGGCTACTTGTGGCTGGCTACTTGTGGCGGCTACTTGTGGTGGCTACTTGGGCTGGCTGCTTTTGACTGGCTACTTGTGGCTGGCTACTTGTGGCTGGCTACTTGTGGCTGACTACTTGTGGCTGGCTACTTGTGACTGGCTACTTGTGACTGGCTACTTGTGGCTGGCTATGTGTGGCTGGCTGCTTGTGACTGGCTACTTGTGACTGGCTACTTGTGGCTGACTACTTGTGACTGGCTACTTGTGGCTGACTACTTGTGACTGGGCTCTACTTGTGTTACTTGTGGCTGACTACTTGTGACTGGCTACTTGTGTTACTTGTGGCTGACTACTTGTGACTGGCTACTTGTGTTCTTGTGGCTGACTACTTGTGACTGGCTACTTGTGTTACTTGTGGCTGACTACTTGTGACTGGCTACTTGTGTTACTTGTGGCTGGCTACTTGTGACTGGCTACTTGTGTTACTTGTGACTGGCTACTTGTGTTACTTGTGGCTGGCTACTTGTGGCTGGCTACTTGTGGCTGGCTGCTTGTGACTGGCTACTTGTGGCTGGCTACTTGTGGCTGGCTACTTGTGGCTGGCTACTTGTGACTGGCTACTTGTGTTACTTGTGGCTGGCTACTTGTGACGGCTACTTGTGGTTACTTGTGGCTGGCTACTTGTGACTGGCTACTTGTGGCTGGCTACTTGTGACTGGCTACTTGTGTTACTTGTGGCTGCTACTTGTGACTGGCTACTTGTGTTACTTGTGGCTGGCTACTGTGGCTGGCTACTTGTGGCTGGCTACTTGTGACTGGCTACTTGTGACTGCTATGTGCTATACTTGTGGCTGGCTACTTGTGGCTGGCTACTTGTGACTGGCTACTTGTGGCTGGCTACTTGTGCTGCTTGTGGCTGGCTACTTGTGGCTGGCTACTTGTGACTGGCTACTTGTGGCTGGCTACTTGTGTACTTGTGGCTGACTACTTGTGGCTGGCTACTTGTGGCTGGCTACTTGTGACTGGCTACTTGTGTTACTTGTGGCTGGCTACTTGTGACTGGCTACTTGTGTTACTTGTGGCTGGCTACTTGTGGCTGGCTACTTGTGACTGGCTACTTGTGGCTGGCTACTTGTGTTACTTGTGGCTGACTACTTGTGGCTGGCTACTTGTGACTGGCTACTTGTGGCTGGCTACTTGTGGCTGGCTACTTGTGGCTGGCTACTTGTGGCTGGCTACTTGTGGCTGACTATGTGTGACTGGCTACTTGTGTTACTTGTGGCTGACTACTTGTGATTGGCTACTTGTGACTGGCTACTTGTGGCTGACTACTTGTGGCTGGCTACTTGTGGCTGACTACTTGTGACTGGCTACTTGTGGCTGACTACTTGTGACTAGCTACTTGTGACTGGCTACTTGTGGCTGGCTACTTGTGGCTTGGCTACTTGTGACTGGCTACTCGTGTTACTTGTGGCTGACTACTTGTGACTGGCTACTTGTGTTACTTGTGGCTGGCTACTTGTGACTGGCTACTTGTGCTACTTGTGGCTGACTACTTGTGACTGGCTACTTGTGTTACTTGTGGCTGACTACTTGTGACTGGCTACTTGTGTTACTTGTGGCTGACTACTTGTGACTGGCTACTTGTGTTACTTGTGGCTGACTACTTGTGGCTGGCTACTTGTGGCTGGCTGCTTGTGACTGGCTACTTGTGGCTGGCTACTTGTGGCTTGGCTACTTGTGACTGGCTACTTGTGTTACTTGTGGCTGACTACTTGTGACTGGCTACTTGTGTTACTTGTGGCTGACTACTTGTGACTGGCTACTTGTGTTACTTGTGACTGGCTACTTGTGACTGGCTACTTGTGGCTGGCTCTTGTGCTGCTTGTGACTGGCTACTTGTGGCTGGCTGCTTGTGACTGGCTACTTGTGGATTGGCTACTTGTGCTACTTGTGGCTGACTACTTGTGGCTGGCTACTTGTGTTACTTGTGGCTGACTACTTGTGACTGGCTACTTGTGTTACTTGTGGCTGACTACTTGTGACTGGCTACTTGTGTTACTTGTGGCTGACTACTTGTGACTGGCTACTTGTGTTACTTGTGGCTGACTACTTGTGACTGGCTACTTGTGTTACTTGTGGCTTACTACTTGTGACTGGCTACTTGTGTTACTTGTGGCTGACTACTTGTGATTGGCTACTTGTGACTGACTACTTGTGACTGGCTACTTGTGGCTGGCTACTTGTGTTACTTGTGGCTGACTACTTGTGATTGGCTACTTTTGACTGGCTACTTGTGGCTGACTACTTGTGGCTGGCTACTTGTGGCTGACTACTTGTGACTGGCTACTTGTGCTGACTACTTGTGACTGGCTACGTGTGTTACTTGTGGCTGACTACTTGTGACTGGCTACTTGTGGCTGACTACTTGTGGCTGGCTGCTTGTGGCTGACTACTTGTGGATTGGCTACTTGTGCTACTTGTGGCTGACTACTTGTGGCTGGCTACTTGTGTTACTTGTGGCTGACTACTTGTGACTGGCTACTTGTGTTACTTGTGGCTGACTACTTGTGACTGGCTACTTGTGTTACTTGTGGCTGACTACTTGTGATTGGCTACTTGTGACTGACTACTTGTGACTGGCTACTTGTGGCTGGCTACTTGTGTTACTTGTGGCTGACTACTTGTGATTGGCTACTTTTGACTGGCTACTTGTGGCTGACTACTTGTGGCTGGCTACTTGTGGCTGACTACTTGTGACTGGCTACTTGTGCTGACTACTTGTGACTGGCTACTTGTGTTACTTGTGGCTGACTACTTGTGACTGGCTACTTGTGGCTGACTACTTGTGGCTGGCTACTTGTGGCTGACTACTTGTGACTGGCTACTTGTGTTACTTGTGGCTGACTACTTGTGATTGGCTACATGTGACTGGCTACTTGTGGCTGACTACTTGTGACTGGCTACTTGTGACTGGCTACTTGTGGCTTGGCTACTTGTGACTGGCTACTTGTGGCTGACCACTTGTGACTGACTACTTGTGTTACTTGTGGCTGACTACTTGTGACTGTCTACTTGTGTTACTTGTGGCTGACTACTTGTGACTGGCTACTTGTGATTGGCTACTTGTGGCTGACTACTTGTGGCTGGCTACTTGTGGCTGACTACTTGTGACTGGCTACTTGGCTACTTGTGACTGGCTACTTGTGGCTTGGCTACTTGTGGCTGGCTACTTGTGGCTGACTACTTGTGACTGACTACTTGTGACTGGCTACTTGTGTTACTTGTGGCTGGCTACTTGTGACTGGCTACTTGTGGCTGACTACTTGTGACTGGCTACTTGTGTTACTTGTGGCTGACTACTTGTGATTGGCTACTTGTGACTGGCTACTTGTGACTGACTACTTGTGACTGGCTACTTGTGTTACTTGTGGCTGGCTACTTGTGATTGGCTACTTGTGACTGGCTACTTGTGACTGGCTACTTGTGGCTGGCTTCTTGTGACTGGCTACTTGTGGCTGGCTACTTGTGACTGGCTACTTGTGATTGGCTACTTGTGGCTGACTACATGTAGTTATCTACTTGTGGCTATCTACTTGTGACTGGTTACTTGTGGCTGGCTACTTGTGATTGGCTACTTGTGGCTATCTACTTGTGGCTATCTACTTGTGACTGGCTACTTGTGGCTGGCTACTTGTGACTGGCTACTTGTGATTGGCTACTTGTGACTGGCTACGTGTGGCTGACTACTTGTGGCTATCTACTTGTGGCTATCTACTTGTGACTGGCTACTTGTGCTACTTGTGGCTGGCTACTTGTGACTGGCTACGTGTGGCTGGCTGCTTGTGACTGGCTACTTGTGCTACTTGTGACTGGCTACTTGTGGCTGGCTGCTTGTGGCTGGCTACTCGTGGCTGGCTACTTGTGGCTGGCTAATTGTGACTGGCTACTTGTGGCTGGCTGCTTGTGGCTGGCTACTTGTGGCTGGCTACTTGTGGCTGGCTACTTGTGACTGGCTACTTGTGATTGGCTACTTGTGGCTGGCTACTTGTGACTGGCTACTTGTGGCTGGCTACTTGTGGCTGGCTACGTGTGACTGGCTACTTGTGGCTGGGTACTTGTGGCTGGCTACTTGTGACTGGCTACTTGTGGCTGGCTACTTGTGACTGGCTACTTGTGGCTGCTACTTGTGACTGGCTACTTGTGACTGGCTATTTGTGACTATCTACTTGTGGCTGGCTACTTGTGGCTGGCTGCTTGTGGCTGGCTACTTGTGGCTGGCTACTTGTGACTGGCTACTTGTGGCTGGCTACTTGTGGCTGGCTACTTGTGACTGGCTACTTGTGACTGGCTACTTGTGACTGGCTAATTGTGGCTGGCTACTTGTGGCGGGCTACTTGTGACTGGCTACTTGTGGCTGGCTACTTGTGACTGGCTACTTGTGGCTGGCTACTTGTGGCTATCTACTTGTGACTGGCTACTTGTGGCTGGCTACTTGTGACTGACTACTTGTGGCTGGCTAATTGTGACTGGCTACTTGTGGCTGACTACTTGTGGCTGGCTACTTGTGGCTGACTACTTGTGGCTGGCTACTTGTGACTGGCTACTTGTGCTTGGCTACTTGTGGCTGGCTACTTGTGACTGGCTACTTGTGGCTGGCTACTTGTGGCTGGCTACGTGTGACTGGCTACTTGTGGCTGGGTACTTGTGGCTGGCTACTTGTGACTGGCTACTTGTGGCTGGCTACTTGTGACTGGCTACTTGTGGCTGGCTACTTGTGACTGGCTACTTGTGGCTGGCTACTTGTGGCTGGCTGCTTGTGGCTGGCTACTTGTGGCTGGCTACTTGTGACTGGCTACTTGTGGCTGGCTACTTGTGGCTGGCTACTTGTGACTGGCTACTTGTGACTGGCTACTTGTGACTGGCTACTTGTGGCTGGCTACTTGTGGCGGGCTACTTGTGACTGGCTACTTGTGGCTGGCTACTTGTGACTGGCTACTTGTGGCTGGCTACTTGTGGCTATCTACTTGTGACTGCTACTTGTGGCTGGCTACTTGTGACTGACTACTTGTGGCTGGCTACTTGTGACTGGCTACTTGTGGCTGACTACTTGTGGCTGGCTACTTGTGGCTGACTACTTGTGGCTGGCTACTTGTGACTGGCTACTTGTGGCTGGCTATTTATGACTGGCTACTTGTGGCTGACTACTTGTGGCTGGCTACTTGTGGCTGGCTACTTGTGACTGACTACTTGTGACTGGCTACTTGTGACTGGCTACTTGTGACTGGCTACTTGTTGCTGGCTACTTGTGACTGGCTACTTGTGGCTAGCTACTTGTGGCTGGCTACTTGTGGCTATCTACTTGTGGCTATCTACTTGTGGCTGGTTACTAGTGGCTGACTAGAGGGAAAGGATTATCAATGTTCTAAAGTGGTGGTATAACCCTTTCCTTCATAGAGATTTAGCCATTTAGCTATCATGCAGTGGAATAGTAATCACCATATCTATCCCATCTCCATAGATATTACTGGGAATACATAGAGATTTAGGTTAATATATGAAATTCTCCAGGTCATAGACGACATATACCATCGATATATCCCAGAGACAGATCCAAATTAACGTAGATCTAATAATTATGACATGGAACTTTACGAGAATTTGACAACATTCAGCCGATCATGACTGGTTACCGATATACAAGTCTGTAATGCACACTTGCATGCAAAATAGTAATTTTCTATAAAAATGCAGGTGGTCACAAAGAATAATAATCAATAGAATGCAGGTGGTCACAAAGAATAATAATCAATGGAATGCAGGTGGACACAAAGAACAATTATCAATAGAATGCAGGTGGGCACAAAGAATAATAATCAATGGAATGCAGGTGGACACAAAGAACAATTATCAATAGAATGCAGGTGGTCACAAAGAATAATAATCAATGGAATGCAGGTGGACACAAAGAATAATAATCAATGGAATGCAGGTGGGCACAAAGAACAATTATCAATAGAATGCAGCTGGACACAAAGAACAATTGTCAATGGAATGCTGGTGGGCACAAAGAACAATTATCAATGGAATGCTGGTGGGCACAAAGAACAATTATCAATGGAATGCTGGTGGGCACAAAGAACAATTATCAATGGAATGCTGGTGGGCACAATGAACAATTATCAATGAAATGCAGGTGGGCACAAAGAACAATTATCAATAGAATGCAGGTGGGCACAAAGAACAATTATCAATAATATGCAGGTGGACACAAAGAACAATTATCACTAGAATGCAGGTGGACACAAAGAACAATTATCACTAGAATGCAGGTGGACACAAAGAACAATTATCACTAGAATGCAGGTGGGCACAAAGAACAATGATCACTCTAACATCACTTGGTATTTAGTTCATACAAACAAAGAACAACATCTAGCATGCTTATATCTGTAATAAAACAAGACTGTAGCCGGTCTATTTTATGGCTGTTGAATTTTGCTCCCCTCTGTAAAAAAAACATACTATGATTTACAGTCAAACCTGTCTTAACCCTTTCAACACGACAGACCTCTAAATTGGCTTACAAAAAAGTGAAGATCCAGATGAGCCGGCTCGTGACGTAATATAACTATTTTTAGAAAAAAAGTACCCATTTTGATAAATGAACTGATCCAAATGTAATTTTGTTATTAATTTATTGGTCTAAAAATATCATGGACCAGTCTATGTCAGTTACTTGGTGTTGAATGGGTTAAGCAGCCAGCCAAGGGAATTGCAGAAAGTGGCTGCTTACTAGAGGTCAAATGTATAATAAAACAACATATTTGGGAATTGGAAACTGGGTGCTTAATACAGGCTGGCTGCTTAATAGAGGTGATCACTAACACACGTTGGACTGTACATTCAAGTGACATAAACAAGTTGTGATACAATACTTGTTATGTTATGTTATATTTCGGGTTTTACGCCTGCATCAGCACCATTTGGGGCTATATCGCCGACGGACAGTTTACTTAACAACCAACACCTTTCCTGGGCAGGCTCCAACGGTTAACCAGTACTTGGGTGCACCAACCTCCGTAAGAAACTGCCAACTTTTTCATATAAATGAGACACGGTCTGAGCGGGGCTCGAACCCGTGACCATCAGTGATGATAGGTTACAGTGGTATACAAGTCAGCGACCTTAGCCACTCGACCACGGAGGCGGACTGGTACAATACTATGAAGTAGTTTATTTGTAAATTTACTCGTAATTAATTACTTTGTTTACGTGTTAATCAGCTTTTAATTTCACGAAACTATTGTGAAACAAAACACTAATAAATGTATTCTAAACAACGGCTGTCCGATTAGCGCAGTGGTTAATGCACTAGCTTCTCACCAATGCAAACCGGGTTCGATTCTCGGACCGGGAAGTATGTGAGATGGTACGGTGGTCGCCAGATCGGACAGGTGGGTTTTCTCGGGTACTCCGATTGCCTACCACACGAATGACCACATATACACTTTCATCAGCACGTCATCAACTAGAGTGATTAATATAAGTTGTTAAATCTTGCTTCACAATAAATAGTTTAAACTTGTTTTATCTAAACAACAGTGTGCGTATGGCCTATGTTAAACAACAGTGTGCGTATAGCCTATGTTAAACAACAGTGTGCATATGGCCTATGTTAAACAACAGTGTGCGTATAGCCTATGTTAAACAACAGTGTGCGTATGGCCTATGTTAAACAACAGTGTGCATATAGCCTATGTTAAACAACAGTGTGCGTATGGCCTATGTTAAACAACAGTGTGCGTATGGCCTATGTTAAACAACAGTGTGCGTATGGCCTATGTTAAACAACAGTGTGCGTATGGCCTATGCTAAACAACAGTGTGCGTATGGCCTATGCTAAACAACAGTGTGCGTATGGCCTATGTTAAACAACAGTGTGCGTATGGCTATGTTAAACAACAGTGTGCGTATGGCCTATGTTAAACAACAGTGTGCATATGGCCTATGTTAAACACAGTGTGTGTATGGCCTATGTTAAACAACAGTGTGCGTATGGCCTATGTTAAACAACAGTGTGCGTATGGCCTATGTTAAACAACAGTGTGCGTATGGCCTATGTTAAACAACAGCGTGCGTATGGCCTATGTTAAACAACAGTGTGCGTATGGCCTATGTTAAACAACAGTGTGAATGTATGGCCTATGTTAAACAACAGTGTGCATATGGCCTATGTTAAACAGTGTGTATGGCCATGTTAAAACAGTGTGCGTATGGCCTATGTTAAACAACAGTGTGCGTATGGCCTATGTTAAACAACAGTGTGCGTATGGCCTATGTTAAACAACAGTGTGCGTATGGCCTATGTTAAACAACAGTGTGCGTATGGCCTATGTTAAACAACAGTGTGCGTATGGCCTATGTTAAACAACAGTGTGCGTATGGCCTATGTTAAACAACATATTGTTTTATTTGCCGCTATATAACGATATATAACGATATATAACGGGCATACAAATATTGTTTTATTTGCCGCTATATAACGGGCATACAAATATTGTTTTATTTGCCGCTATATAACGGGCATACACATATTATTTTATTTGCCGCTATATAACGATATATAACGGGCATACAAATATTGTTTTATTTGCCGCTATATAACGGGCATACAAATATTGTTTTATTTGCCGCTATATAACGATATATAACGGGCATACAGATATTGTTTTATTTGCCGCTATATAACGATATATAACGGGCATACACATATTATTTTATTTGCCGCTATATAACGATATATAACGGGCATACAAATATTATTTTATTTGCCGCTATATAACGATATATAACGGGCATACAGATATTGTTTTATTTGCCGCTATATAACGATATATAACGGGCATACACATATTATTTTATTTGCTGCTATATAACGATATATAACGGGCATACAAATATTGTTTTATTTGCCGCTATATAACGATATATAACGATATATAACGGGCATACAAATATTGTTTTATTTGCCGCTATATAACGGGCATACAAATATTGTTTTATTTGCCGCTATATAACGGGCATACAAATATTGTTTTATTTGCCGCTATATAACGATATATAACGGGCATACAAATATTGTTTTATTTGCCGCTATATAACGATATATAACGGGCATACACATATTGTTTTATTTGCCGCTATATAACGATATATAACGGGCATACACATATTGTTTTATTTGCCGCTATATAACGATATATAACGGGCATACACATATTGTTTTATTTGCCGCTATATAACGATATATAACGGGCATACACATATTGTTTTATTTGCCGCTATATAACGATATATAACGGGCATACACATATTGTTTTATTTGCCGCTATATAACGGGCATACACATATTGTTTTATTTGCCGCTATATAACGATATATAACGGGCATACAAATATTATTTCTTAAATAGAATAATGGTGAACACAAACAATAATATTGATTGATTAACAAAATTAATTGATATGAGCTTTCATGAATGATGCATAAGGAAGCAGTTTTTATTTCAACTTTACAAAAGAGATGCTGACAGAAGTAGATACGACAGGCAGGTGTGTATTATTTCGCTATACACACACATTTGTCTTTTTTTCTATGTAAAATATTTCGTGTCCCATCAAACCCCATTTAATATATAAATGTAACCATTATCAGAATGATTCCATACATTGTTGATAAGTATATACAAAGCATGTAAGGCTACTAGGGGATGTGCTCCAACCCCTACTAGTCACTGGACGGAGCAAATAAATGGGGTTCCCCCTTTTTGGGGCCCGAAAAAACAGGGAAAAAATAATAATGAATGATAAACAAAATTTTATGCATAAAATATTTTCCAAATTTATCAATCAATCATGTTGACCTTTTGTTCACCATTGTAGATGGTGAATTAAAATATCTGCTACAATCAATAGGAGGGGCATTCATCATGCCACGGATATTTTATGTAACCTAAAGGGTGGACATTCTCAAACTAGATAGATATTAACCCATTTGATTCTGGATACAATCAAAGGATTTTGCAAACAACATAGACGCTGCATGCTGATCAGGATCTATGTTGTTTGCTACTTAGCCAAGTATCTTAGCAAGATCATCTCAAATACAAACAGCATAGAGCCTGATCAGATGGCACGTTCCGTGGCATGTGATCTGTCTCTATGTTCTTTGCAAATACTGTTTGAACGGTATCCAGAATCAAATGGGTTAAGGATATTAAATATTCACACGTTTTCAGATATTTTTAATCTACTAGTTGCCCTGAAGGGCAATATCCAGCAATCACATTACCATCAGGTACTATATAATCTTCACTACACATCGCTTGTAGCAAAATCTACCAGAGCAAGACAAAAGGTTGGATTTTAATGAAATAGGCCATGCAGTATCAAAGGAGATAACGCTTGAAGCAATTGTGAGCACATTGGATGGACATCAATTTGCTGCAGAATCCACAAGGTTTTTCTTTGATATCACCAAGTTGTTTCGACATTTAACCCTTTCATCACTTACAGACCTGTAAATAGGCTTGCAAACTGAGGATCCTGATAATATAATAATGAGCCGTCTCATCAGGATCTGCACTTTTTGCTAGTAATTTTTCTATTATTAGACAAATAATGGAGCCATTTTACAATGTTCAATTTTCCGACATATATTGCAACTACCGGTATATATATATACAATCAATCGATAACATCAGTCAAAGGTACAATGAAAAATGGTTTCCTTTCTTAATATTACTAATAATTTCAGTATGAAAGCAGAAAGGTTTGTCAATATCAGCCAATCAGAAAGATTTCTTCATTATGTCCTTTCCTTTTGACAGCTTTTTCAGAGCCAAGAACTAATTACTGTACGACTCAAAATTGTTCACTCAATAATGAACCATACGTACATATTCTGTAATTAATGAAACATTATAATCTTTTCTAAGTTCAAACCAGATTATAGAACAAATGAAAGACTCCGGAAATAGATTATTAAAGGAAAATAGATGAGGTTTTAGAATGAATTTCTTCGCGCAATTGTTAATACTGCTATTATGCACATAGTGAACGATGTGACAAACTAGTATTGTGTGTGTTTTACGTTTATTTATCGTCGCTACCGGTTGCCCATATGATCGACGCCTCCTGAAGATATTAGTCATTTTAGATTTTTGGAGGATAGTGCAATGATAGAGACAGAGACCCATTCCAGAGTCTCCTCTGGTTCTTTTACATGCAGTGTACAGCACCGACACGAGACCTTGGTTTTCAGTCCCATCTAAAAGACTGTTAATTTTATTTGGGTCAGATGGGGGGATCGAACCTGCGATCCCTGGATTACCAGTCCAGCATGTTACCACTGAACTACAGTACAGATCCGTCTAAGAGTATGCATATAAATATGCAATATAAATATTATCAAACAAGAAATATCACAGTACGTGATGAATGCCTCCCCAAAATGTGACCTTGACATTGAAGCTACAGACCTGGGGCATGTGTATGGTACATCACCTCCATATGGCGAACATGTGTGGCACATTAGTTTTGAAATCTCTCCATAGCCGAAGAGGTTACAGCCCGGACAGGAAATAGTGACTCGGACGAACGGACGGACAGTATAAAATCTATATGCACCTGAAGAAATTTCTTCGTCGGGCATAAAAAGACATATTCATCTATTCTGTTTTACGGTATCCATCCTATACAATCATTTTACACAGTATATTTAATGATATTTTCAGGTGAGAAAACCATAGTTTGTTAACAGTTAAACTCAATGGTTAGAGAAGAAAGGTGAGAAATGACCATAGTTTGTTAACAGTTAAACTCAATGGTTAGAGAAGGAAGGTGAGAAATGACCATATATTGTTAACAGTTAAACTCAATGGTTAGAGAAGGAAGGTGAGAAATGACCATAGTTTGTTAAACAGTTAAACTCAATGGTTAGAGTAGGAAGATGAGAAATGACCATATATTGTTAACAGTTAAACTCAATGGTTAGAGAAGAAAGTTGAGAAATGACCATATTTTGTTAACAGTTAAACTCAATGGTTAGAGTGGGGTGGTGTGTTTGTTGTTTTGGTTGGAAGGAAGGTGAGAAATGACCATAGTTTGTTAACAGTTAAACTCAATGGTTAGAGAAGGAAGGTGAGAAATGACCATAGTTTGTTAACAGTTAAACTCAATGGTTAGAGAAGGAAGGTGAGAAATGACCAAAGTTTGTTAACAGTTAAACTCAATGGTTAGAGAAGGAAGGTGAGAAATGACCATAGTTTGTTAACAGTTAAACTCAATGGTTAGAGAAGGAAGGTGAGAAATGACCATAGTTTGTTAATAGTTAAACTCAATGGTTAGAGAAGGAAGGTGAGAAATGACCATAGTTTGTTAACAGTTAAACTCAATGGTTAGAGAAGGAAGGTGAGAAATGACCATAGTTTGTTAACAGTTAAACTCAATGGTTA
>JABXNX010000306.1:0-18620 GCA_014843695.1 Archivesica marissinica | reverse complement strand
ATAACACCAACATACATTGGTGTTGCCATGACACCAACATACATGGGTGTTGCCATGACACCAACATACATGGGTGTTGCCATCCATGACACCAACATACATGGGTGTTGCCATGACACCAACATACACCATGACACCAACATACATGGGTGTTGCCATGACACCAACATACATGGGTGTTGCCATGACACCAACATACATGGGTGTTGCCATGACCCCAACATAACACCAACATACATTGGTGTTGCCATGACACCAACATACATGGGTGTTGCCATGACCCCAACATAACACCAACATACATTGGTGTTGCCATGACACCAACATACATGGGTGTTGCCATGACACCAACATACATGGGTGTTGCCATGACCCCAATATAACACCATGACACCAACATACATGGGTGTTGCCATGACCCCAACATAAAACCATGACACCAACATACATGGGTGTTGCCATGGCACCAACATACATGGGTGTTGCCATGACACCAACATATATGGGTGTTGCCATGAAACCAACATACATGGGTGTTGCCATGACACCAACAACATACATGGGTGTTACCATTTCACCAACATACATGGGTGTTGCCATGACACCAACATACATGGGTGTTGCCATGACACGATGACACCAACATACATGGGCGTTGCCATGACACCAACATACATGGGTGTTGCCATGACACCAACATACATAGGTGTTGCCATGGCACCAACATACATGGGCGTTGCCTAGACACCAACATACATGGGTGTTGCCATGACACCAACATACATGGGTGTTGCCTTGACACCAATATACATGGGTGTTGCCATGATACCAACATACCTGGGTGGTGCCATCACACCTACATACATGGGCGTTACCATGACACCAAACATACCTGGGTGTTGCCATGACACCAACATATACGGGCGTTGCCATGACACCAAAATACATGGGCGATACCATGACACCAACATACATGGGCGTTGCCATGACACCAACATACATGGGCGTTGCCATGACACCAACATACATGGGTGTTGCCATCGCACCAACATACCTGGGTGTTGCCATCACACCAATATACAAGGGCGTTACCATGACACCAAAAAGACCTGGGTGTTGCCATGACACCAACATATATGGGTGTTGCCATGACACCAACATACATGGGTGTTGCCATGACACCAACATACATGGGTGTTGCCCTGACACCAACATACATGGGTGTTGCCATGACACCAACATACCTGGGTGTTGCCATGACACCAACATACATGGGTGTTGCCATGACCCCAATATAACACCATGACACCAACGTGCATGGGTGTTGCCATGACCCCAACATAACACCAACATACATTGGTGTGGCCATGACACCAACATACATGGGTGTTGCCATGACACCAACATACATGGGTGTTGCCATGACCCCAATATAACACATGACACCAACATACATGGATGTTGCCATGACCCCAACATAACACCAACATACATTGGTGTGGCCATGACACCAACATACATGGGTGTTGCCATGACACCAACATACATGGGTGTTGCCATGACACAACATACATGAGTGTTGCCATGACACCAACATACATGGGTGTTGCCCTGACACCAACATACATGGGTGTTGCCATGACACCAACATACCTGGGTGTTGCCATGACACCAACATACATGGGTGTTGCCATGACCCCAACATAACACCAACATACATTGGTGTTGCCATGACAACAACATACCTGGGTGTTGCCCTGACACCAACATACATGGGTGTTGCCATGACACCAACATACATGGGTGTTGCCATGACCCCAATATAACACCATGACACCAACATACATGGGTGTTGCCATGACCCCAACATAACACCAACATACATTGGTGTGGCCATGACACCAACATACATGGGTGTTGCCATGACACCAACATACATGGGTGTTGCCATGACCCCAATAAAACACCATGACACCAACATACATGGGTGTTGCCATGACCCCAACATAAAACCATGACACCAACATACATGGGTGTTGCCATGGCACCAACATACATGGGTGTTGCCATGACACCAACATATATGGGTGTTGCCATGAAACCAACATACATGGGTGTTGCCATGACACCAACAACATACATGGGTGTTACCATTTCACCAACATACATGGGTGTTGCCATGACACCAACATACATGGGTGTTGCCATGACACGATGACACCAACATACATGGGCGTTGCCATGACACCAACATACATGGGTGTTGCCATGACACGATGACACCAACATACATGGGCGTTGCCATGACACCAACATACATGGGTGTTGCCATGACACCAACATACATAGGTGTTGCCATGGCACCTACATACATGGGCGTTGCCTAGACACCAACATACATGGGTGTTGCCATGACACCAACATACATGGGTGTTGCCATGACACCAATATACATGGGTGTTGCCATGATACCAACATACCTGGGTGGTGCCATCACACCTACATACATGGGCGTTACCATGACACCAAACAGACCTGGGTGTTGCCATGACACCAACATATACGAGCGTTGCCATGACACCAAAATACATGGGCGATACCATGACACCAACATACATGGGCGTTGCCATGACACCAACATACATGGGCGTTGCCATGACACCAACATACATGGGTGTTGCCATCACACCAATATACAAGGGCGTTACCATGACACCAAAAAGACCTGGGTGTTGCCATGACACCAACATATATGGGTGTTGCCATGACACCAACATACATGGGCGTTACCATGACACCAAAAAGACCTGGGTATTGCCATGACACCAACATATATGGGCGTTGCCATGACACCAACATACATGGGTGTTGCCATGACACCAACATACATGGGCATTACCATGACATCAAAATGCCTGGGCGTTACCACGACACGAAGAATACCTTTGTGCTTACCACGACACCATCTCTCTTCTACAATGCTTACATATTGCCTCACTTAGACTTTTGTTGTGTGATTTGGGGTAACTGCAACTCATCTTTAGAAGATAAAATAGTTCGGTTTCAAAAGAGAGCAGCTAGACTAATTCTAGATCAGGACTTTGACACTCCATCGCAATTATTATTCTCCCAACTAAAATGGATGACCTTTCCAGAACGAGTCATATATCAGAAGGCCATACAAATGTATAAAACATTACATGGAGCTGCTCCAGACTATTTAAAATCATCCTTCACTTTTACTTCTGATATACATCCTAAAATTCTTAGATCAACCTCAGAATATCAATTATACACACCAAGACCAAATTGTGAATTATTTCGTAATACATTTGAATTTTCAGGATCATCTATTTGGAATTCATTGCCTCACTCAGTTCAAAATGCTCCAACTATCCAACAGTTCAAAATTCTCTACTTAAGGTGGACCTATAACAATTCAAACTAATCGCGCACTTCTACTGTTATTATAAACGTGTATTGCGATTGCTATATTTATTAGAATCGTAAATATTGCTGTCTTTAAGTTGATTTCATACATATTTTGAAGATACCACTACAAGTCAAATCTGCATATTGTTAGATAGATCTAGCATCATTAATTGTCTCATTCCCATTTTCTACTCTGCTAGCCAATTCCATATATCATCATATTCCATTACATATTAAATATAGTTTCTCTATTTTTCAGCTTTTACATTACTATATTATTCCAATGTGCAGTTCTCACTTATAGTGCTATCTTTTGATTGCATTTGATTGTATATATGTTGAGGGCCTCATGGTAGATTAACTTTTGTTAAATGAGTACTCTCGTTAAATAAAGTCTTTATTATTATTATTATTATTATTATTATTATTATACGGATACGGTGTCCGCGCCGCCGTTACAGCAAAAAACGTATTTACATTGCGTGGCAGTGCGGTAATAATCTGTTTACATAAATAAAACATACGTTCTGGCCGACCTCGGTGGATAAGGGGGTACGCAGTAGCGTATTTAGGGGGGCATTGGGCCATGCCCCCCCCCTCCACTCAGGGCCAGACAAGACCAATACTACATAATACAACTACTTCTTACGGCGTCTAAAATAGCCGCAGATTGCATCTCGGGCAATTGAAACTTTCACAAATTTCCCAAATTCTCTGACCCCTCCCAATATGGTTGGACAGGGATATGATGGAGCCGCAGCAATGTCGGGACATAAAAATGGTGTTCAGAAGCACGTGCGGGGGCAATGCCCGTCTGCTAGTTACACACATTGCGTATCGCATTCGCTAAATCTATGTCTAATGAAGGCAGGGGAGGTACCAGAAATTCGTAAGGCAGTGACGCTTATGCATGAAATTGCTGTGTTTTTCTGTGACTCTAATAAGAGATTATTGAATCTTGAAGCAGCTATCCAGGAGGAGTGTAGTGAGACCGCCCATTCATGTCTGAAGCTCCACTGTACCACAAGATGGGTGGAGCGCCAGGAAGCCGTGCGGATCTTCAAAGAGCTGTTACGGCTATCAAAGTGTCCCTACAGAACATAAGCCTATGGCCCCGTGCTGATTGCGTCGGTAAGACACTAATATTCTCTTCAGCAATAGACAATGGCACCTTCTTGGTTGCCCTAGAGGTACTCCTCTCGGTGCTGGATATTACGAAGCCACTATCGGTGAAGCTTCAGGCCGAGGCTCAAGACATTCACCATGCAGTGGACAGTGTCCAGGACTGTGCCAAAGTCCTGCAACAGATGAGATCGGACGACCAAGTCTTCGGGGACATTTTCGGAGTGCACAAGGATTGTTTGGTGAAGAGATAACCGTGCCCAGAATGACCGGCAGGCAGACGCAGAGGTCCAATCATCCGGCCGACGATTTTAATCCCGTATCTCGACGTCTGCATAAGCCAGCTCGATGAGCGATTCAGATGGCACGGTGCCAAAGCCTATGTGCTCAGTTTGCTACTTCCAGCATACTGCTATGATTACGCCGCAGGCGACCTCCTCGAAGCCGCCCAGTTATACCACCCATTCCTTCCAGGAGCAATATAGTGTCTGAACGCGGAAGTAATGCGTTGGAAGGCGTACTGGGTCCGACAGGTGACCACCCGTGATTCCATCGAGATTCCGAAAAGAGTCGTGGATGCCGTGGCGGTTGCGGCGACTCTCGGGACTTATCCCATCATCGAGACTCTGCTGCGATTTTTCGCAACTCTACCGGTGACCACCGCAACAGGTGAACGCTCATTCAGTGCTCGGAAATTGATAAAATCATATCTGCGGTCCACCATGCACGAAGAGAGACTGAATGGCCTAGCCCATCTTTATATCAACAAGGACATTTCACTAATTCATAGTGACGTTATTGATGAATTCGGCCGACCCAACCGTCGATTAGTTTTCAAGTGATTTTTAACGCGGTTAAAACATTGTGATCTTTCTCAGGTGAATCACTTATACGAATTGTGAAATTAACCAAGCATACTCATGATACTCTCAAGTCAGGTACTATGCATTTGGACTGTAGTCATAGTAAAATAATTATGCATTTTTTCACGAAAATTTAAAGTTGATCAGGAATATAAAGAGCGACTTAGTATAAGTATATATATAGGACTTGTTCTCAATTGCTCATGAACGTTCAAGGATAAGGAGATATTGCTATTTGTGAGCTTGTATTGTGTCCTGATTATTTGATTTTCCATTTTTGTTGTGAAATGTCATGACATTTTTCGAGTATGATTCTGATTCGGAAACACCTCCAGATCACTTCTCCGGTAATCTAGTTTCCAAACTGTTCAGGGGGGAGAACCCCCCTCTATACCTCGCGCGGCTACGCCGCACTCGGTCGTCCGGCTACGACGGACATTCGGTCAGTATGGCCCCCCAATAAAATCCTGGCTACGCCACTGGGGGTACGCACCCCGCTGCCTACGGACCTGTTACAAGCTACAAGCCTATCTGAGATGTACCAAATCCGATTATCCACTGACAACTTGCAAAACCTGTTGCAGCATGGTCTGTGTGACTGGAGTTAGGGTGCATAATGCCCCTCCCTCGGTATGTTATGCAGCATAACGTGACAGGTTAAATCCAAAGGAGGGGGACACAAATGCCAATTAACCCATTCAACACCAAGTAACTGACATGGACTAGTCCGTGATATTTTTAGACCAATAACTTAATAAGGAAAGTACATTTGGACCAGTTCATTTATAAAAATGGGTAATTTTGTCTAAACATAGTAATATTATTGACAAATCGTGCAGATCCTGAGGACACGGCTCGTCAGGATCTACACTTTTTGCAAGCCTATTTAGAGGTTTGTAGTGTTCAAAGGGTTGAGAGTATTATGTGAATGTGTTAGTTGGTCAATATCTAGAACATCGTGATCATGAGTAGATCACTCTACGTCACATAGGAAGGGGAGATAATGTCCTCCTGTTTACTTCCGTATTCTTTATATTACAATATAACTTGTTATATCTTGCTATGATTTAAATATGGTTCAGTTTGTACCAATACTATTCACTGTTGATATATACACGTGGAATTACACTGGGACAACTTCCCGACAAGTTGCTGTCAAGTCTTTAAAGTTTAATATTTATTTCTAGTTTCGTTTTACGTTTTCCTGGTATCTCACTCAGTGACTTACGTTTTCCTGGTATCTCTCTCCCGGGAAATTGGCTTGTTTCGTTTTCATAGTAAGGAATAACGAACTTCAATTGGGGACAAAATGGCGGAAGGTCATGATTTGACAAGATCGCAGGTTGGAGCTTTTGATGTTATATACGACTTCTGCTGTACGACGTGTTCCAAAGATGGTAAGAACACGAAGGCGGAGTATCAATGCGTTGATTATCCGGCGTATTTCTGCCAGATATGTGTGGGATTTCAAAACAGACTCCTCAAATCGCACAAGTTACTGGACAAGGCGGCCATGCATGCTGGTAAAGGACAGACAACATCCGGATTGTTACCAGCAGATACGTGCCACGATCATCCTGGGAATGTGATAAACATGTTCTGTGGACAACATGACGTAGTTTGCTGCACTATTTGTATATCTGTGGATCACAGGTAATTTTAATAAGCTTTAATCAGTCAACTGTCATTTGTGTGTGCAATATTGATCCAAACCATTATTGTAAATAGTGATATAAATTGATATAAACTGATATTAACTGATATAAAACTGATATAAACTATTGGTTTACTAGTGACAATGAAGGGGACGTTTTTAAAGTGTATCAGTGGTGGTTCCAGAGGGTGATCCATGGGATCCGGCCCCCTGCATTTATGGTGCAATGCTCGGTACCCAGTCTGATGTATAAACCGATTTTGTTACATACCTTACCAATACGGCTGATTATCCCGAGCTAGGGTGGGCACAAATCCATATCCTCAAGGAGAAGCACCAGCTATGAGTAGAAATACGTATCCCAGCATAAAACGTAGCAACATATGCTCGGTACGTGCCTATCACAAGTATAGAAAGTAGCAACATATACTCGGTACGTGCATATCACAAGTATAGACAGTAGCAACATATACTCGGTACGTGCATATCATAAGTATAGAAAGTAGCAACATATACTCGGTACGTGCATATCACAAGTATAGAAAGTAGCAACATATACTAGGTACGTGCATATCACAAGTATAGAAAGTAGCAACATATACTCGGTACGTGCCTATCACAAGTATAGAAAGTAGCAACATATACTCAGTACATACCTATCACAAGTATAGAAAGTAGCAACATATACTCGGTACGTGCCTATCACAAGTATAGAAAGTAGCAACATATACTCGGTACGTGCCTATCACAAGTATAGAAAGTAGCAACATATACTCGGTACGTGCATATCACAAGTATAGAAAGTAACAACATATACTCGGTACGTGCATATCACAAGTATAGAAAGTAACAACATATACTCGGTACGTGCATATCACAAGTATAGAAAGTAGCAACATATACTCGGTACGTGCATATCACAAGTATAGAAAGTAACAACATATACTCGGTACGTGCATATCACAAGTATAGAAAGTAGCAACATATACTCGGTACGTGCATATCACAAGTATAGAAAGTAACAACATATACTCGGTACGTGCCTATCACAAGTATAGAAAGTAGCAACATATACTCGGTACGTGCCTATCACAAGTATAGAAAGTAGCAACATATACTCGGTACGTGCATATCACAAGTATAGAAAGTAACAACATATACTCGGTACGTGCATATCACAAGTATAGAAAGTAACAACATATACTCGGTACGTGCATATCACAAGTATAGAAAGTAGCAACATATACTCGGTACGTGCCTATCACAAGTATAGAAAGTAACAACATATACTCGGTACGTGCATATCACAAGTATAGAAAGTAGCAACATATACTCGGTACGTGCATATCACAAGTATAGAAAGTAACAACATATACTCGGTACGTGCATATCACAAGTATAGAAAGTAGCAACATATACTCGGTACGTGCATATCACAAGTATAGAAAGTAACAACATATACTCGGTACGTGCATATCACAAGTATAGAAAGTAGCAACATATACTCGGTACGTGCATATCACAAGTATAGAAAGTAACAACATATACTCGGTACGTGCATATCACAAGTATAGAAAGTAGCAACATATACTCGGTACGTGCATATCACAAGTATAGAAAGTAACAACATATACTCGGTACGTGCATATCACAAGTATAGAAAGTAACAACATATACTCGGTACGTGCATATCACAAGTATAGAAAGTAGCAACATATACTCGGTACGTGCCTATCACAAGTATAGAAAGTAACAACATATACTCGGTACGTGCATATCACAAGTATAGAAAGTAGCAACATATACTCGGTACGTGCATATCACAAGTATAGAAAGTAACAACATATACTCGGTACGTGCATATCACAAGTATAGAAAGTAGCAACATATACTCGGTACGTGCATATCACAAGTATAGAAAGTAACAACATATACTCGGTACGTGCATATCACAAGTATAGAGAGTAGCAACATATACTCGGTACGTGCCTATCACAAGTATAGAAAGTAGCAACATATACTCGGTACGTGCATATCACAAGTATAGAGAGTAGCAACATATACTCGGTACGTGCATATCACAAGTATAGAGAGTAGCAACATATACTCGGTACGTGCATATCACAAGTATAGAAAGTAGCAACATATACTCGGTATGTGCATATCACAAGTATAGAAAGTAGCAACATATACTCGGTAGGTGCATATCACAAGTATAGAGAGTAGCAACATATACTCGGTACGTGCCTATCACAAGTATAGGAAGTAGCAACATATACTCGGTACGTGCATATCATAAGTATAGAAAGTAGCAACATATACTAGGTACGTGCATATCACAAGTATAGAAAGTAGCAACATATACTCGGTACGTGCCTATCACAAGTATAGAAAGTAGCAACATATACTCAGTACATACCTATCACAAGTATAGAAAGTAGCAACATATACTCGGTACGTGCCTATCACAAGTATAGAAAGTAGCAACATATACTCGGTACGTGCCTATCACAAGTATAGAAAGTAGCAACATATACTCGGTACGTGCATATCACAAGTATAGAAAGTAACAACATATACTCGGTACGTGCATATCACAAGTATAGAAAGTAACAACATATACTCGGTACGTGCATATCACAAGTATAGAAAGTAGCAACATATACTCGGTACGTGCATATCACAAGTATAGAAAGTAACAACATATACTCGGTACGTGCATATCACAAGTATAGAAAGTAACAACATATACTCGGTACGTGCATATCACAAGTATAGAAAGTAGCCATATACTCGGTACGTGCCTATCACAAGTATAGAAAGTAGCAATATATACTCGGTACGTGCATATCACAAGTATAGAAAGTAGTAACATATACTCGGTACGTGCATATCACAAGTATAGAAAGTAACACAACATATACTCGGTACGTGCATATCACAAGTATAGAAAGTAGCAACATATACTCGGTACGTGCCTATCACAAGTATAGAAAGTAACAACATATACTCGGTACGTGCATATCACAAGTATAGAAAGTAGCAACATATACTCGGTACGTGCATATCACAGTATAGAAAGTAACAACATATACTCGGTACGTGCATCACAAGTATAGAAAGTAGCAACATATACTCGGTACGTGCATATCACAAGTATAGAAAGTAACAACATATACTCGGTACGTGCATATCACAAGTATAGAAAGTAGCAACATATACTCGGTACGTGCATATCACAAGTATAGAAAGTAACAACATATACTCGGTACGTGCCTATCACAAGTATAGAAAGTAGCAACATATACTCGGTACGTGCATATCACAAGTATAGAAAGTAACAACATATACTCGGTACGTGCATATCACATGTATAGAAAGTAGCAACATATACTCGGTACATGCCTATCACAAGTATAGAAAGTAACAACATATACTCGGTACGTGCATATCACAAGTATAGAAAGTAGCAACATATACTCTGTACGTGCATATCACAAGTATAGAAAGTAACAACATATACTCGGTACGTGCATATCACAAGTATAGAAAGTAACAACATATACTCGGTACGTGCATATCACAAGTATAGAAAGTAGCAACATATACTCGGTACGTGCATATCACAAGTATAGAAAGTAACAACATATACTCGGTACGTGCATATCACATGTATAGAAAGTAGCAACATATACTCGGTACGTGCCTATCACAAGTATAGAAAGTAACAACATATACTCAGTACGTGCATATCACAAGTATAGAAAGTAGCAACATATACTCGGTACGTGCATATCACAAGTATAGAGAGTAGCAACATATACTCGGTACGTGCATATCACAAGTATAGAGAGTAGCAACATATACTCGGTACGTGCATATCACAAGTATAGAAAGTAGCAACATATACTCGGTACGTGCATATCACAAGTATAGAAAGTAGCAACATATACTCGGTACGTGCATATCACAAGTATAGAAAGTAGCAACATATACTCGGTACATGCATATCACAAGTATAGAAAGTAGCAACATATACTCGGTACGTGCATATCACAAGTATAGAAAGTAGCAACATATACTCGGTACGTGCATATCACAAGTATAGAAAGTAGCAACATATACTCGGTACGTGCCTATCACAAGTATAGAAAGTAGCAACATATACTCGGTACGTGCATACCTATCACAGTATAGAAAGTAGCAAACATATATCGGTACGCCTACTCCTATACAAGTATAGAAGTAGCAACATAACTCGGTACGTGCATATCACAAGTATAGAAAGTAGCAACATATACTCGGTACGTGCATATCACAAGTATAGAAAGTAGCAAAATATACTCGGTACGTGCATATCACAAGTATAGAAAGTAACAACATATACTCGGTACGTGCATATCACAAGTATAGAAAGTAGCAACATATACTCGGTACGTGCATATCACAAGTATAGAAAGTAACAACATATACTCGGTACGTGCATATCACAAGTATAGAAAGTAGCAACATATACTCGGTACGTGCATATCACAAGTATAGAAAGTAACAACATATACTCGGTACGTGCCTATCACAAGTATAGAAAGTAGCAACATATACTCGGTACGTGCCTATCACAAGTATAGAAAGTAGCAACATATACTCGGTACGTGCATATCACAAGTATAGAAAGTAACAACATATACTCGGTACGTGCATATCACAAGTATAGAAAGTAGCAACATATACTCGGTACGTGCATATCACAAGTATAGAAAGTAGCAACATATACTCGGTACGTGCCTATCACAAGTATAGAAAGTAACAACATATACTCGGTACGTGCATATCACAAGTATAGAAAGTAGCAACATATACTCGGTACGTGCATATCACAAGTATAGAAAGTAGCAAAATATACTCGGTACGTGCATATCACAAGTATAGAAAGTAGCAACATACTCGGTACGTGCATATCACAAGTATAGAAAGTAAAACATATACTCGGTACGTGGCATATCACAAGTATAGAAAGTAGCAACATATACTCGGTACGTGCATATCACAAGTATAGAAAGTAACAACATATACTCGGTACGTGCCTATCACAAGTATAGAAAGTAGCAACATATACTCGGTACGTGCATATCACAAGTATAGAAAGTAACAACATATACTCGGTACGTGCATATCACAAGTATAGAAAGTAACAACATATACTCGGTACGTGCATATCACAAGTATAGAAAGTAGCAACATATACTCGGTACGTGACTATCACACGTATAGAAAGTAGCAACATATACTCGGTACGTGCATATCACAAGTATAGAAAGTAGCAACATATACTCGGTACGTGTATATCACAAGTATAGAAAGTAACAACATATACTCGGTACGTGCATATCACAAGTATAGAAAGTAGCAACATATACTCGGTACGTGCATATCACAAGTATAGAAAGTAACAACATATACTCGGTACGTGCATATCACAAGTATAGAGAGTAGCAACATATACTCGGTACGTGCCTATCACAAGAATAGAAAGTAGCAACATATACTCGGTACGTGCATATCACAAGTATAGAAAGTAACAACATATACTCGGTACGTGCCTATCACAAGTATAGAAAGTAACAACATATACTCGGTACGTGCATATCACAAGTATAGAAAGTAGCAACATATACTCGGTACGTGCATATCACAAGTATAGAAAGTAACAACATATACTCGGTACGTGCATATCACAAGTATAGAAAGTAGCAACATATACTCGGTACGTGCATATCACAAGTATAGAAAGTAAAAACATATACTCGGTACGTGCATATCACAAGTATAGAAAGTAGCACACCACACATACTCGGTACGTGCATATCACAAGTATAGAAAGTAACAACATATACTCGGTACGTGCTATCACAAGTATAGAAGTAGCAACATATACTCGGTACGTGCATATCACAAGTATAGAAAGTACAACATATACTCGGTACGTGCATATCACAAGTATAGAAAGTAAAACATATACTCGGTACGTGCATATCACAAGTATAGAAAGTAGCAACATATACTCGGTACGTGCTATCACAAGTATAGAAAGTAACAACATATACTCGGTACGTGCATATCACAAGTATAGAAAGTAGCAACATATACTCGGTACGTGCATATCACAAGTATAGAAAGTAGCAACATATACTCGGTACGTGCATATCACAAGTATAGAAAGTAGCAACATATACTCGGTACGTGCATATCACAAGTATAGAAAGTAACAACATATACTAGGTACGTGCCGAGTAGCAACATATACTCGGTACGTGCCTATCACAAGTATAGAAAGTAGCAATATATACTCGGTACGTGCATATCACAAGTATAGAAAGTAGTAACATATACTCGGTACGTGCATATCACAAGTATAGAAAGTAGCAACATATACTCGGTACGTGCATATCACAAGACATATACTCGGTACGTGCCTATCACAAGTATAGAAAGTAGCAACATATACTCGGTACGTGCATATCACAAGTATAGAAAGTAGCAACATATACTCGGTACGTGCATATCACAAGTATAGAAAGTAGCAACATATACTCGGTACGTGCATATCACAAGTATAGAAAGTAACAACATATACTCGGTACGTGCATATCACAAGTATAGAAAGTAGCAACATATACTCGGTACGTGCATATCACAAGTATAGAAAGTAACAACATATACTCGGTACGTGCATATCACAAGTATAGAAAGTAGCAACATATACTCGGTACGTGCATATCACAAGTATAGAAAGTAACAACATATACTCGGTACGTGCATATCACAAGTATAGAAAGTAACAACATATACTCGGTACGTGCATATCACAAGTATAGAAAGTAGCAACATATACTCGGTACGTGCCTATCACAAGTATAGAAAGTAACAACATATACTCGGTACGTGCATATCACAAGTATAGAAAGTAGCAACATATACTCGGTACGTGCATATCACAAGTATAGAAAGTAACAACATATACTCGGTACGTGCATATCACAAGTATAGAAAGTAGCAACATATACTCGGTACGTGCATATCACAAGTATAGAAAGTAACAACATATACTCGGTACGTGCATATCACAAGTATAGAAAGTAGCAACATATACTCGGTACGTGCATATCACAAGTATAGAAAGTAGCAACATATACTCGGTACGTGCATATCACAAGTATAGAAAGTAGCAACATATACTCGGTACGTGCATATCACAAGTATAGAAAGTAGCAACATATACTCGGTAAACATATACTAGGTACGTGCATATCACAAGTATAGAAAGTAGCAACATATACTCGGTACGTGCCTATCACAAGTATAGAAAGTAGCAACATATACTCGGTACGTGCATATCACAAGTATAGAAAGTAGCAACATATACTCGGTACGTGCATATCACAAGTATAGAAAGTAGCAACATATACTCGGTACGTGCATATCACAAGTATAGAAAGTAGCAACATATACTCGGTACGTGCATATCACAAGTATAGAAAGTAACAACATATACTCGGTACGTGCCTATCACAAGTATAGAAAGTAGCAACATATACTCGGTACGTGCATATCACAAGTATAGAAAGTAGCAACATATACTCGGTACGTGCATATCACAAGTATAGAAAGTAACAACATATACTCGGTACGTGCATATCACAAGTATAGAAAGTAACAACATATACTCGGTACGTGCATATCACAAGTATAGAAAGTAACAACATATACTCGGTACGTGCATATCACAAGTATAGAAAGTAGCAACATATACTCAGTACGTGCATATCACAAGTATAGAAAGTAACAACATATACTCGGTACGTGCATATCACAAGTATAGAGAGTAGCAACATATACTCGGTACGTGCCTATCACAAGAATAGAAAGTAGCAACATATACTCGGTACGTGCATATCACAAGTATAGAAAGTAACAACATATACTCGGTACGTGCCTATCACAAGTATAGAAAGTAACAACATATACTCGGTACGTGCATATCACAAGTATAGAAAGTAACAACATATACTAGGTACGTGCCGAGTAGCAACATATACTCGGTACGTGCCTATCACAAGTATAGAAAGTAGCAATATATACTCGGTACGTGCATATCACAAGTATAGAAAGTAGTAACATATACTCGGTACGTGCATATCACAAGTATAGAAAGTAGCAACATATACTCGGTACGTGCCTATCACAAGTATAGAAAGTAGCAACATATACTCGGTACGTGCATATCACAAGTATAGAAAGTAGTAACATATACTCGGTACGTGCATATCACAAGTATAGAAAGTAGCAACATATACTCGGTACGTGCCTATCACAAGTATAGAAAGTAACAACATATACTCGGTACGTGCATATCACAAGTATAGAAAGTAGCAACTTATACTCGGTACGTGCATATCACAAGTATAGAAAGTAGCAACATATACTCAGTACGTGCATATCACAAGTATAGAAAGTAGCAATATATACTCGGTACGTGCATATCACAAGTATAGCAAGTAGCAACATATACTCGGTACGTGCATATCACAAGTATAGAAAGTAGCAACATATACTCGGTACGTGCATATCACAAGTATAGAAAGTAGCAACATATACTCGGTACGTGCATATCACAAGTATAGAAGTACAACATATACTCGGTACGTGCATATCACATATAGAAAGTAGCAACATATACTCGGTACGTGCTATCACAAGTATAGAAGTAACAACATATACTACGTGCTATCGTATAGAGTAGCAACATATACTCGGTACGTGCCTATCACAAGTATAGAAAGTAAGTAACAATATACTCGGTACGTGCCTATCACAAGTATAGAAAGTAGCAACATATACTCGGTACGTGCATATCACAAGTATAGAAAGTAACAACATATACTCGGTACGTGCATATCACATGTATAGAAAGTAGCAACATATACTCGGTACGTGCCTATCACAAGTATAGAAAGTAACAACATATACTCGGTACGTGCATATCACAAGTATAGAAAGTAGCAACATATACTCGGTACGTGCATATCACAAGTATAGAAAGTATCAACATATACTCGGTACGTGCATATCACAAGTATAGAAAGTAACAACATACACTCGGTACGTGCATATCACAAGTATAGAAAGTAACAACATATACTCGGTACGTGCATATCACAAGTATAGAAAGTAACAACATATACTCGGTACGTGCATATCACAAGTATAGAAAGTAACAACATATACTCGGTACGTGCATATCACAAGTATAGAAAGTAACAACATATACTCGGTACGTGCATATCACAAGTATAGAAAGTAGCAACATATACTCGGTACGTGACTATCACACGTATAGAAAGTAGCAACATATACTCGGTACGTGCATATCACAAGTATAGAAAGTAGCAACATATACTCGGTACGTGCATATCACAAGTATAGAAAGTAGCAACATATACTCGGTACGTGCATATCACAAGTATAGAAAGTACAACATATACTCGGTACGTGCTATCACAAGTATAGAAAGTAACAACATATACTCGGTACGTGCCGAGTAGCAACATATACTCGGTACGTGCATATCACAAGTATAGAAAGTAGCAACATATACTCGGTACGTGCATATCACAAGTATAGAAAGTAGTAACATATATCTCGGAAGTACTAGTGCAAATAACATACACAAGTATACATATAAAGTAGCAACACCAGTAAATACTCGGTACGCCTATCACAAGTATAGAAAGTAGTAACATATACGGTACGTGCATATCACAAGTATAGAAAGTAACAACATATACTCGGTACGTGCATATCACAAGTATAGAAAGTAACAACATATACTCGGTACGTGCATATCACAAGTATAGAAAGTAACAACATATACTCGGTACGTGCATATCACAAGTATAGAAAGTAGCAACATATACTCGGTACGTGCATATCACAAGTATAGAAAGTAGCAACATATACTCGGTACGTGCATATCACAAGTATAGAAAGTAACAACATATACTCGGTACGTGCATATCACAAGTATAGAAAGTAGCAACATATACTCGGTACGTGCATATCACAAGTATAGAAAGTAGCAACATATACTCGGTACGTGCATATCACAAGTATAGAAAGTAGCAACATATACTCGGTACGTGCATATCACAAGTATAGAAAGTAGCAACATATACTCGGTACGTGCATATCACAAGTATAGAAAGTAACAACATATACTCGGTACGTGCCTATCACAAGTATAGAAAGTACAAATATACTCGGTACGTGCCGAGTAGCAACATATACTCGGTACGTGCCTATCACAAGTATAGAAAGTAACAACATATACTAGGTACGTGCCGAGTAGCAACATATACTCGGTACGTGCCTATCACAAGTATAGAAAGTAGCAATATATACTCGGTACGTGCATATCACAAGTATAGAAAGTAGTAACATATACTCGGTACGTGCATATCACAAGTATAGAAAGTAGCAACATATACTCGGTACGTGCCTATCACAAGTATAGAAAGTAGCAATATATACTCGGTACGTGCATATCACAAGTATAGAAAGTAGTAACATATACTCGGTACGTGCATATCACAAGTATAGAAAGTAGCAACATATACTCGGTACGTGCCTATCACAAGTATAGAAAGTAACAACATATACTCGGTACGTGCATATCACAAGTATAGAAAGTAGCAACATATACTCGGTACGTGCATATCACAAGTATAGAAAGTAGCAACATATACTCGGTACGTGCATATCACAAGTATAGAAAGTAGCAACATATACTCGGTACGTGCATATCACAAGTATAGAAAGTAGCAACATATACTCGGTACGTGCATCACAAGTATAGAAAGTAGCAACATATACTCGGTACGTGCATATCACAAGTATAGAAAGTAGCAACATATACTCGGTACGTGCATATCACAAGTATAGAAAGTAGCAACATATACTCGGTACGTGCATATCACAAGTATAGAAAGTAGCAACATATACTCGGTACGTGCCTATCACAAGTATAGAAAGTAGCAACATATACTCGGTACGTGCATATCACAAGTATAGAAAGTAGCAACATATACTCGGTACGTGCATATCACAAGTATAGAAAGTAGCAACATATACTCGGTACGTGCCTATCACAAGTATAGAAAGTAACAACATATACTCGGTACGTGCATATCACAAGTATAGAAAGTAGCAACATATACTCGGTACGTGCATATCACAAGTATAGAAAGTAACAACATATACTCGGTACGTGCATATCACAAGTATAGAAAGTAACAACATATACTCGGTACGTGCATATCACAAGTATAGAAAGTAACAACATATACTGGTACGTGCCGAGTAGCAACATATACTCGGTACGTGCATATCACAAGTATAGAAAGTAGCAACATATACTCGGTACGTGCATATCACAAGTATAGAAAGTAGCAACATATACTCGGTACGTGCATATCACAAGTATAGAAAGTAGC
>JABXNX010000305.1:0-18626 GCA_014843695.1 Archivesica marissinica | reverse complement strand
TTGTTACATGTGTCTCCTACTTGTTACATGTGTTGCCTAATTGTTACATGTGTCTCCTAATTGTTACACGTGTCGCCTACTTGATACACGTGTCGCCTACTTGTTACACGTGTCGCCTACTTGTTACACGTGTCGCCTACTTGTTACACGTGTCGCCTACTTGCTACATGTGTCGCCTAATTGTTACATGTGTCTCCGACTTGTTACATGTGTCGCCGACTTGTTACATGTGTCTCCGACTTGCTACATGTGTCTCCGACTTGTTACATGTGTCGCCTACTTGTTACAGGTGTCGCCTACTTGTTACACGTGTCGCCTACTTGTTACATGAGTCTCCGGCTTGTTACATGCATCGCCGGTTTGTTACATGTGTCGCCGGCTTGTTACATGCATCGCCGGCTTGTTACATGTGTCGCCGACTTGTTACATGTGTCTCCGACGTATTACATGTATCGCCGACCTGTTATATGCATCGCCGACTTGATACATGTGTCGCCTACTTGTTACATGTGTCGCCGACTTGTTACATGCATCGCCGACTTGTTACATGTGTCTCCGATTTGTTACATGTGTCTCCGACTTGTTACATGCATCGCCGACTTGTTACATGTGTCGCCGACTTGTTACATGCATCGCCTACTTGTTACATGTGTCGCCTACTTGTTACATGTGTCGCCGACTTGTTACATGTGTCTCCGACGTATTACATGTATCGCCGACCTGTTATATGCATCGCCGACTTGATACATGTATCGCGGGCTTGCTACATGTGTCTCCGACTTGTTACATGCATCGCCGACTTGTTACGTGTGTCTCCGATTTGTTACATGTGTCTCCGACTTGTTACATGCATCGCCTACTTGTTACATGTGTCGCCGACTTGTTACATGCATCGCCTACTTGTTACATGTGTCGCCTGCTTGTTACATGCATCGCCGACTTGCTACATGTGTCTCCGACTTGTTACATGTGTCGCCTACTTGTTACAATTGTCGCCTACTTGTTACGTGTGTCACCGACTTGTTACATGTGTGGCCGACTTGTTACATGTGTCTCCGACTTGTTACATGTGTCGCCTACTTGTTACATGTGTCGCCTACTTGTTACATGTGTCGCCTACTTGTTACATGTGTCGCCTACTTGTTACATGTGTCGCCTAATTGTTACATTTGTCTCCGACTTGTTACATGCATCACCTACTTGTTACATGTGTCGCCGAATTGTTACATGCATCGCCTACTTGTTACATGTGTCGCCGGCTTGTTACATGCATCGCCGATTTGTTACATGTGTCGCCTACTTGTTACATGTATCACCGGGTTGCTACATGTATCTCCGACTTGTTACATGTGTCGCCGACTTGTTACAAGTGTCGCCTACTTGTTACATGTGTCTCCGACTTGTTACATGTGTGGCCGACTTGTTACATGTGTCTCCGATTTATTACATGTATCGTCGACTTGGTACATGAGTCTCCGACTTGTTACATGTGTCGCCGAATTGTTACATGTATCGCCGACTTGTTACATACATCGCCTACTTGTTACATGTGTCTACAACTTGTTACATGCATCACCGACTTGTTACATGTATCGCCGACTTGTTACATGCATCGCCTACTTGTTACACGTGTCGCCTACTTGTTACATGTATCTCCTACTTGTTACACGTGTCGCCTACTTGTTACACGTGTCGCCTACTTGTTACACGTGTCGCCTAATTGTTACACGTGTCGCCTACTTGCTACATGTGTCGCCTCATTGTTACATGTGTCTCCGACTTGTTACATGTGTCGCCGACTTGTTACATGTGACGCCTACTTGTTACATGTATCGCCGGCTTGCTACATGTGTCTCCGACTTGTTACATGTGTCGCCGACTTGTTACATGTGTCGCCTACTTGTTACATGTGTCTCCGACTTGTTACATGTGTCGCCGATTTGTTACATGTGTCGCCTAATTGATACATGTGTCGCCTACTTGTTACATGTATCTCCGACTTGTTACATGTGTCGCCTAATTGTTACATGTGTCGCCTAATTGTTACATGTGTCTCCGACTTGTTACATGTGTCGCCTACTTGTTACATGTATCGCCGGCTTGCTACATTTGTCTCCGAATTGTTACATGTGTCGCCGACTTGTTACATGCATAGCTTACTTGTTACATGTGTCGCCGACTTGTTACATGTGTCTCCGAATTGTTACATATATCTCCGACTTGTTACATGTGTATCCGACTTGGTACATGTGTCTCCGACTTGTTACATGTGTCTCCGATTTGTTACATGTGTCTCAGGCTTGTTACATGTGTCTCCGGCTTGTTACATGTATCGCCGACTTATTGCATGTATCGCCGACTTGCTACATGCATCGCCTACTTGTTACATGTGTCTCCGACTTGTTACATGTATCGCCGACTTGTTACATGCATCGCCTACTTGTTACATGTGTCTCCGACTTGTTACATGTATCGCCGATTTGTTACATGCATCGCCTACTTGTTACATGTGTCTCCGACTTGTTACATGCATCGCCGGCTTGTTACATGTGTCTCCGACTTGTTACATGTGTCTCCGACATGTTACATGTGTCGACTACCTGTTACATGTGTCGCCTACTTGTTACACGTGTCACCTACTTGTTACATGTGTCTCCGTCTTGTTACATGTGTCGCCGACTTGTTACCTGTGTCTCCGACGTATTACATGTATCGCCGACTTGTTACATGCATCGCCGACTTGTTACATGTGTCTCCGACTTGTTACATGTGTCGCCTACTTGCTACATGTGTCGCCGGCTTGCTACATGTGTCTCCGACTTGTTACATGTGTCGCCGACTTGTTACATGCATCGCTTACTTGTTACATGTGTTGCCGACTTGTTACATGTGTCTCCGACTTATTACATGTGTCGCCTACTTGTTACATATGTCTCCGACTTGTTACATGTGTATCCGACTTGTTACATGTGTCACCGACTTGTTACATGTGTCTCCGACTTGTTACATGTGTCTCCTACTTGTTACATGTATCGCCGGCTTGTTACATGTGTCTCCGAATTGTTACATGTGTCGCCGGCTTGTTACATGTGTCGCCGATTTGTTACATGTGTCGGTTGTTTTGTCCGACTTGTTACATGTGTCGCCTACTTGTTACATGTATCCCCGGGTTGCTACATGAATCTCCGACTTGTTACATGTGTCGCCGACTTGTTACAAGTGTCGCCTAATTGTTACATGTGTCTCCGACTTGTTACATGTGTGGCCGACTTGTTGCATGTGCCTCCGATTTATTACATGTATCGTCGACTTGGTACATGTGTCTCCGACTTGTTACATGTGTCGCCGAATTGTTACATGTATCGCCGACTTGTTACATACATCGCCTACTTGTTACATGTGTCTACAACTTGTTACATGCATCACCGACTTGTTACATGTATCGCCGACTTGTTACATGCATCGCCTACTTGTTACACGTGTCGCCTACTTGTTACATGTATCTCCTACTTGTTACACGTGTCGCCTACTTGTTACACGTGTCGCCTAATTGTTACACGTGTCGCCTACTTGCTGCATGTGTCGCCTAATTGTTACATGTGTCTCCGACTTGTTACATGTGTCGCCGACTTGTTACATGTGTCGCCTACTTGTTTCATGTATCGCCGGCTTGCTACATGTGTCTCCGACTTGTTACATGTGTCGCCTAATTGATACATGTGTCGCCTACTTGTTACATGTATCTCCGACTTGTTACATGTGTCGCCTAATTGTTACATGTGTCGCCTAATTGTTACATGTGTCTCCGACTTGTTACATGTGTCGCCTACTTGTTACATGTATCGCCGGCTTGCTACATGTGTCTCCGAATTGTTACATGTGTCGCCGACTTGTTACATGCATAGCTTACTTGTTACATGTGTCGCCGACTTGTTACATGTGTCTCCGAATTGTTACATATATCTCCGACTTGTTACATGTGTATCCGATTTGTTACATGTGTCTCCGACTTGATACATGTTTCTCCGATTTGTTACATGTGTCTCAGGCTTGTTACATGTGTCTCCGGCTTGTTACATGTATCGCCGACTTATTACATGTATCGCCGACTTGCTACATGCATCGCCTACTTGTTACATGTGTCTCCGACTTGTTACATGTATCGCCGACTTGTTACATGCATCGCCTACTTGTTACATGTGTCTCCGACTTGTTACATGTATCGCCGACTTGTTACATGCATCGCCTACTTGTTACATGTGTCTCCGACTTGTTACATGCATCGCCGGCTTGTTTTGTGTCTCCGACTTGTTACATGTGTCTCCGACATGTTACATGTGTCGACTACCTGTTACATGTGTCGCCTACTTGTTACACGTGTCACCTACTTGTTACATGTGTCTCCGTCTTGTTACATGTGTCGCCGACTTGTTACCTGTGTCTCCGACGTATTACATGTATCGCCGACTTGTTACATGCATTGCCGACTTGTTACATGTGTCTCCGACTTGTTACATGTGTCGCCTACTTGCTACATGTAACGCCGGCTTGCTAAATATGTCTCCGACTTGTTACATGTGTCGCCGACTTGTTACATGCATAGCTTACTTGTTACATGTGTTGCCGGCTTGTTACATGTGTCTCCGACTTGTTACATATTTCTCCGATTGTTACATGTGTCGCCTACTTGTTACATATGTCTCCGACTTGTTACATGTGTATCCGACGTGTTACATGTGTCACCGACTTGTTACATGTGTCTCCGAATTGTTACATGTGTCGCCGACTTGTTACATGCATCGCTTACTTGTGACATGTGTCTCCGACGTGTTACATGTGTCTCCGATTTGTTACATGTGTCTCCGGCTTGTTACATGTATCGCCGACTTATTACATGTATCGCCGACTTGCTACATGTGTCGCCTACTTGTTACAAGTGTCGCCTACTTGTTACACGTGTCGCCTACTTGTTACATGAGTCTCCGGCTTGTTACATGCATCGCCGGTTTGTTACATGTGTCGCCGGCTTGTTACATGCATCGCCGGCTTGTTACTTGTGTCGCCGACTTGTTACATGTGTCTCCGACGTATTACATGTATCGCCGACCTGTTATATGCATCGCCGACTTGATACATGTGTCGCCTACTTGTTACATGTATCGCGGGCTTGCTACATGTGTCTCCGACTTGTTACATGCATCGCCGACTTGTTACGTGTGTCTCCGATTTGTTACATGTGTCTCCGACTTGTTTCATGCATCGCCTACTTGTTACATGTGTCGCCGACTTGTTACATGCATCGCCTACTTGTTACATGTGTCGCCTGCTTGTTACATGCATCGCCGACTTGCTATATGTGTCTCCGACTTGTTACATGTGTCGCCTACTTGTTACAATTGTCGCCTACTTGTTACGTGTGTCACCGACTTGTTACATGTGTGGCCGACTTGTTACATGTGTCTCCGACTTGTTACATGTGTCGCCTACTTGTTACATGTTTCGCCTACTTGTTACATGTGTCGCCTACTTGTTACATGTGTCGCCTACTTGTTAAATGTGTCGCCTAATTGTTACATTTGTCTCCGACTTGTTACATGCATCACCTACTTGTTACATGTGTCGCCGAATTGTTACATGCATCGCCTACTTGTTACATGTGTCGCCGGCTTATTACATGCATCGCCGATTTGTTACATGTGTCTCCGACTTGTTACATGTGTCGCCTACTTGTTACATGTATCACCGGGTTGCTACATGTGTCACCGACTTGTTACATGTGTCGCCGACTTGTTACAAGTGTCGCCTACTTGTTACATGTGTCTCCGACTTGTTACATGTGTGGCCGACTTGTTACATATGTCTCCGATTTATTACATGTATCGTCGACTTGGTACATGTGTCTCCGAATTGTTACATGTATCGCCGACTTGTTACAAACATCGCCTACTTGTTACATGTGTCTACAACCTGTTACATGCATCACCGACTTGTTACATGTATCGCCGACTTGTTACATGCATCGCCTACTTGTTACACGTGTCGCCTACTTGTTACATGTATCTCCTACTTGTTACACGTGTCGCCTACTTGATACACGTGTCGCCTACCTGTTACACGTGTCGCCTACTTGTTACACGTGTCGCCTACTTGTTACACGTGTCGCCTACTTGCTACATGTGTCGCCTAATTGTTACATGTGTCTCCGACTTGTTACATGTGTCGCCGACTTGTTACATGTGTCTCCGACTTGCTACATGTGTCTCCGACTTGTTACATGTGTCGCCTACTTGTTACAGGTGTCGCCTACTTGTTACACGTGTCGCCTACTTGTTACATGAGTCTCCGGCTTGTTACATGCATCGCCGGTTTGTTACATGTGTCGCCGGCTTGTTACATGCATCGCCGGCTTGTTACATGTGTCGCCGACTTGTTACATGTGTCTCCGACGTATTACATGTATCGCCGACCTGTTATATGCATCGCCGACTTGATACATGTATCGCGGGCTTGCTACATGTGTCTCCGACTTGTTACATGCATCGCCGACTTGTTACGTGTGTCTCCGATTTGTTACATGTGTCTCCGACTTGTTACATGCATCGCCTACTTGTTACATGTGTCGCCGACTTGTTACATGCATCGACTACTTGTTACATGTGTCGCCGGCTTGTTACATGTGTCGCCGACTTGTTACATGTGTCTCCGACGTATTACATGTATCGCCGACCTGTTATATGCATCGCCGACTTGATACATGTATCGCGGGCTTGCTACATGTGTCTCCGACTTGTTACATGCATCGCCGACTTGTTACGTGTGTCTCCGATTTGTTACATGTGTCTCCGACTTGTTACATGCATCGCCTACTTGTTACATGTGTCGCCGACTTGTTACATGCATCGCCTACTTGTTACATGTGTCGCCTGCTTGTTACATGCATCGCCGACTTGCTACATGTGTCTCCGACTTGTTACATGTGTCGCCTACTTGTTACAATTGTCGCCTACTTGTTACGTGTGTCACCGACTTGTTACATGTGTGGCCGACTTGTTACATGTGTCTCCGACTTGTTACATGTGTCGCCTACTTGTTACATGTGTCGCCTACTTGTTACATGTGTCGCCTACTTGTTACATGTGTCGCCTACTTGTTACATGTGTCGCCTAATTGTTACATTTGTCTCCGACTTGTTACATGCATCACCTACTTGTTACATGTGTCGCCGAATTGTTACCTGCATCGCCTACTTGTTACATGTGTCGCCGGCTTGTTACATGCATCGCCGATTTGTTACATGTGTCGCCTACTTGTTACATGTATCACCGGGTTGCTACATGTATCTCCGACTTGTTACATGTGTCGCCGACTTGTTACAAGTGTCGCCTACTTGTTACATGTGTCTCCGACTTGTTACATGTGTGGCCGACTTGTTACATGTGTCTCCGATTTATTACATGTATCGTCGACTTGGTACATGAGTCTCCGACTTGTTACATGTGTCGCCGAATTGTTACATGTATCGCCGACTTGTTACATACATCGCCTACTTGTTACATGTGTCTACAACTTGTTACATGCATCACCGACTTGTTACATGTATCGCCGACTTGTTACATGCATCGCCTACTTGTTACACGTGTCGCCTACTTGTTACATGTATCTCCTACTTGTTACACGTGTCGCCTACTTGTTACACGTGTCGCCTACTTGTTACACGTGTCGCCTACTTGTTACACGTGTCGCCTAATTGTTACACGTGTCGCCTACTTGCTACATGTGTCGCCTAATTGTTACATGTGTCTCCGACTTGTTACATGTGTCGCCGACTTGTTACATGTGACGCCTACTTGTTACATGTATCGCCGGCTTGCTACATGTGTCTCCGACTTGTTACATGTGTCGCCGACTTGTTACATGTGTCGCCTACTTGTTACATGTGTCTCCGACTTGTTACATGTGTCGCCGATTTGTTACATGTGTCGCCTAATTGATACATGTGTCGCCTACTTGTTACATGTATCTCCGACTTGTTACATGTGTCGCCTAATTGTTACATGTGTCGCCTAATTGTTACATGTGTCTCCGACTTGTTACATGTGTCGCCTACTTGTTACATGTATCGCCGGCTTGCTACATTTGTCTCCGAATTGTTACATGTGTCGCCGACTTGTTACATGCATAGCTTACTTGTTACATGTGTCGCCGACTTGTTACATGTGTCTCCGAATTGTTACATGTGTCTCCGATTTGTTACATGTGTCTCAGGCTTGTTACATGTGTCTCCGGCTTGTTACATGTATCGCCGACTTATTACATGTATCGCCGACTTGCTACATGCATCGCCTACTTGTTACATGTGTCTCCGACTTGTTACATGTATCGCCGACTTGTTACATGCATCGCCTACTTGTTACATGTGTCTCCGACTTGTTACATGTATCGCCGACTTGTTACATGCATCGCCTACTTGTTACATGTGTCTCCGACTTGTTACATGCATCGCCGGCTTGTTACATGTGTCTCCGACTTGTTACATGTGTCTCCGACATGTTACATGTGTCGACTACCTGTTACATGTGTCGCCTACTTGTTACACGTGTCACCTACTTGTTACATGTGTCTCCGTCTTGTTACATGTGTCGCCGACTTGTTACCTGTGTCTCCGACGTATTACATGTATCGCCGACTTGTTACATGCATCGCCGACTTGTTACATGTGTCTCCGACTTGTTACATGTGTCGCCTACTTGCTACATGTAACGCCGGCTTGCTACATGTGTCTCCGACTTGTTACATGTGTCGCCGACTTGTTACATGCATCGCTTACTTGTTACATGTGTTGCCGGCTTGTTACATGTGTCTCCGACTTGTTACATATATCTCCGATTGTTACATGTGTCGCCTACTTGTTACATATGTCTCCGACTTGTTACATGTGTATCCGACGTGTTACATGTGTCACCGACTTGTTACATGTGTCTCCGACTTGTTACATGTGTCGCCTACTTGTTACATGTATCGCCGGCTTGCTACATGTGTCTCCGAATTGTTACATGTGTCGCCGGCTTGTTACATGCATCGCCGATTTGTTACATGTGTCTCCGACTTGTTACATGTGTCGCCTACTTGTTACATGTATCCCCGGGTTGCTACATGAATCTCCGACTTGTTACATGTGTCGCCGACTTGTTACAAGTGTCGCCTAATTGTTACATGTGTCTCCGACTTGTTACATGTGTGGCCGACTTGTTACATGTGCCTCCGATTTATTACATGTATCGTCGACTTGGTACATGTGTCTCCGACTTGTTACATGTGTCGCCGAATTGTTACATGTATCGCCGACTTGTTACATACATCGCCTACTTGTTACATGTGTCTACAACTTGTTACATGCATCACCGACTTGTTACATGTATCGCCGACTTGTTACATGCATCGCCTACTTGTTACACGTGTCGCCTACTTGTTACATGTATCTCCTACTTGTTACACGTGTCGCCTACTTGTTACACGTGTCGCCTAATTGTTACACGTGTCGCCTACTTGCTGCATGTGTCGCCTAATTGTTACATGTGTCTCCGACTTGTTACATGTGTCGCCGACTTGTTACATGTGTCGCCTACTTGTTTCATGTATCGCCGGCTTGCTACATGTGTCTCCGACTTGTTACATGTGTCGCCTAATTGATACATGTGTCGCCTACTTGTTACATGTATCTCCGACTTGTTACATGTGTCGCCTAATTGTTACATGTGTCGCCTAATTGTTACATGTGTCTCCGACTTGTTACATGTGTCGCCTACTTGTTACATGTATCGCCGGCTTGCTACATGTGTCTCCGAATTGTTACATGTGTCGCCGACTTGTTACATGCATAGCTTACTTGTTACATGTGTCGCCGACTTGTTACATGTGTCTCCGAATTGTTACATATATCTCCGACTTGTTACATGTGTATCCGATTTGTTACATGTGTCTCCGACTTGTTACATGTTTCTCCGATTTGTTACATGTGTCTCAGGCTTGTTACATGTGTCTCCGGCTTGTTACATGTATCGCCGACTTATTACATGTATCGCCGACTTGCTACATGCATCGCCTACTTGTTACATGTGTCTCCGACTTGTTACATGTATCGCCGACTTGTTACATGCATCGCCTACTTGTTACATGTGTCTCCGACTTGTTACATGTATCGCCGACTTGTTACATGCATCGCCTACTTGTTACATGTGTCTCCGACTTGTTACATGCATCGCCGGCTTGTTACATGTGTCTCCGACTTGTTACATGTGTCTCCGACATGTTACATGTGTCGACTACCTGTTACATGTGTCGCCTACTTGTTACACGTGTCACCTACTTGTTACATGTGTCTCCGTCTTGTTACATGTGTCGCCGACTTGTTACCTGTGTCTCCGACGTATTACATGTATCGCCGACTTGTTACATGCATTGCCGACTTGTTACATGTGTCTCCGACTTGTTACATGTGTCGCCTACTTGCTACATGTAACGCCGGCTTGCTAAATGTGTCTCCGACTTGTTACATGTGTCGCCGACTTGTTACATGCATAGCTTACTTGTTACATGTGTTGCCGGCTTGTTACATGTGTCTCCGACTTGTTACATATTTCTCCGATTGTTACATGTGTCGCCTACTTGTTACATATGTCTCCGACTTGTTACATGTGTATCCGACGTGTTACATGTGTCACCGACTTGTTACATGTGTCTCCGAATTGTTACATGTGTCGCCGACTTGTTACATGCATCGCTTACTTGTGACATGTGTCTCCGACTTGTTACATGTGTCTCCGATTTGTTACATGTGTCTCCGGCTTGTTACATGTATCGCCGACTTATTACATGTATCGCCGACTTGCTACATGTGTCGCCTACTTGTTACAAGTGTCGCCTACTTGTTACACGTGTCGCCTACTTGTTACATGAGTCTCCGGCTTGTTACATGCATCGCCGGTTTGTTACATGTGTCGCCGGCTTGTTACATGCATCGCCGGCTTGTTACTTGTGTCGCCGACTTGTTACATGTGTCTCCGACGTATTACATGTATCGCCGACCTGTTATATGCATCGCCGACTTGATACATGTGTCGCCTACTTGTTACATGTATCGCGGGCTTGCTACATGTGTCTCCGACTTGTTACATGCATCGCCGACTTGTTACGTGTGTCTCCGATGTGTTACATGTGTCTCCGACTTGTTTCATGCATCGCCTACTTGTTACATGTGTCGCCGACTTGTTACATGCATCGCCTACTTGTTACATGTGTCGCCTGCTTGTTACATGCATCGCCGACTTGCTATATGTGTCTCCGACTTGTTACATGTGTCGCCTACTTGTTACAATTGTCGCCTACTTGTTACGTGTGTCACCGACTTGTTACATGTGTGGCCGACTTGTTACATGTGTCTCCGACTTGTTACATGTGTCGCCTACTTGTTACATGTTTCGCCTACTTGTTACATGTGTCGCCTACTTGTTACATGTGTCGCCTACTTGTTAAATGTGTCGCCTAATTGTTACATTTGTCTCCGACTTGTTACATGCATCACCTACTTGTTACATGTGTCGCCGAATTGTTACATGCATCGCCTACTTGTTACATGTGTCGCCGGCTTATTACATGCATCGCCGATTTGTTACATGTGTCTCCGACTTGTTACATGTGTCGCCTACTTGTTACATGTATCACCGGGTTGCTACATGTGTCACCGACTTGTTACATGTGTCGCCGACTTGTTACAAGTGTCGCCTACTTGTTACATGTGTCTCCGACTTGTTACATGTGTGGCCGACTTGTTACATATGTCTCCGATTTATTACATGTATCGTCGACTTGGTACATGTGTCTCCGAATTGTTACATGTATCGCCGACTTGTTACAAACATCGCCTACTTGTTACATGTGTCTACAACCTGTTACATGCATCACCGACTTGTTACATGTATCGCCGACTTGTTACATGCATCGCCTACTTGTTACACGTGTCGCCTACTTGTTACATGTATCTCCTACTTGTTACACGTGTCGCCTACTTGATACACGTGTCGCCTACCTGTTACACGTGTCGCCTACTTGTTACACGTGTCGCCTACTTGTTACACGTGTCGCCTACTTGCTACATGTGTCGCCTAATTGTTACATGTGTCTCCGACTTGTTACATGTGTCGCCGACTTGTTACATGTGTCTCCGACTTGCTACATGTGTCTCCGACTTGTTACATGTGTCGCCTACTTGTTACAGGTGTCGCCTACTTGTTACACGTGTCGCCTACTTGTTACATGAGTCTCCGGCTTGTTACATGCATCGCCGGTTTGTTACATGTGTCGCCGGCTTGTTACATGCATCGCCGGCTTGTTACATGTGTCTCCGACTTGTTACATGTGTCTCCGACGTGTTACATGTATCGCCGACCTGTTATATGTCGCCGACTTGTACATGTATCGCGGGCTTGCTACATGTGTCTCCGACTTGTTACATGCATCGCCGACTTGTTACGTGTGTCTCCGATTTGTTACATGTGTCTCCGACTTGTTACATGCATCGCCTACTTGTTACATGTGTCGCCGACTTGTTACATGCATCGACTACTTGTTACATGTGTCGCCGGCTTGTTACATGTGTCGCCGACTTGTTACATGTGTCTCCGACGTATTACATGTATCGCCGACCTGTTATATGCATCGCCGACTTGATACATGTATCGCGGGCTTGCTACATGTGTCTCCGACTTGTTACATGCATCGCCGACTTGTTACGTGTGTCTCCGATTTGTTACATGTGTCTCCGACTTGTTACATGCATCGCCTACTTGTTACATGTGTCGCCGACTTGTTACATGCATCGCCTACTTGTTACATGTGTCGCCTGCTTGTTACATGCATCGCCGACTTGCTACATGTGTCTCCGACTTGTTACATGTGTCGCCTACTTGTTACAATTGTCGCCTACTTGTTACGTGTGTCACCGACTTGTTACATGTGTGGCGACTTGTTACATGTGTCTCCGACTTGTTACATGTGTCGCCTACTTGTTACATGTGTCGCCTACTTGTTACATGTGTCGCCTACTTGTTACATGTGTCGCCTACTTGTTACATGTGTCGCCTAATTGTTACATTTGTCTCCGACTTGTTACATGCATCACCTACTTGTTACATGTGTCGCCGAATTGTTACATGCATCGCCTACTTGTTACATGTGTCGCCGGCTTGTTACATGCATCGCCGATTTGTTACATGTGTCGCCTACTTGTTACATGTATCACCGGGTTGCTACATGTATCTCCGACTTGTTACATGTGTCGCCGACTTGTTACAAGTGTCGCCTACTTGTTACATGTGTCTCCGACTTGTTACATGTGTGGCCGACTTGTTACATGTGTCTCCGATTTATTACATGTATCGTCGACTTGGTACATGTGTCTCCGACTTGTTACATGTGTCGCTGTGTTTTTTGTGTGTACTTGTTGTGTGCCTACTTGTTACACGTGTCGCCTACTTGTTACACGTGTCGCCTAATTGTTACACGTGTCGCCTACTTGCTACATGTGTCGCCTAATTGTTTCATGTGTCTCCGACTTGTTACTGTGTCGCCGACTTGTTACATGTGTCGCCTACTTGTTACATGTATCGCCGGCTTGCTACATGTGTCTCCGACTTGTTACATGTGTCGCCGACTTGTTACATGTGTCGCCTACTTGTTACATGTGTCTCCGACTTGTTACATGTGTCGCCGACTTGTTACATGTGTCGCCTAATTGATACATGTGTCGCCTACTTGTTACATGTGTCTCCGACTTGTTACATGTGTCGCCTAATTGTTACATGTGTCGCCTAATTGTTACATGTGTCTCCGACTTGTTACATGTGTCGCCTACTTGTTACATGTATCGCCGTCTTGCTACATGTGTCTCCGAATTGTTACATGTGTCGCCGACTTGTTACATGCATATCTTACTTGTTACATGTGTCTCCGACTTGTTACATGTGTCTCCGAATTGTTACATGTGTCTCCGATTTGTTACATGTGTCTCAGGCTTGTTACATGTGTCTCCGGCTTGTTACATGTATCGCCGACTTATTACATGTATCGCCGACTTGCTACATGCATCGCCTACTTGTTACATGTGTCTCCGACTTGTTACATGTATCGCCGACTTGTTACATGCATCGCCTACTTGTTACATGTGTCTCCGACTTGTTACATGTATCGCCGACTTGTTACATGCATCGCCTACTTGTTACATGTGTCTCCGACTTGTTACATGCATCGCCGGCTTGTTACATGTGTCTCCGACATGTTACATGTGTCGACTACCTGTTACATGTGTCGCCTACTTGTTACACGTGTCACCTACTTGTTACATGTGTCTCCGTCTTGTTACATGTGTCGCCGACTTGTTACCTGTGTCTCCGACGTATTACATGTATCGCCGACTTGTTACATGCATCGCCGACTTGTTACATGTGTCTCCGACTTGTTACATGTGTCGCCTACTTGCTACATGTAACGCCGGCTTGCTACATGTGTCTCCGACTTGTTACATGTGTCGCCGACTTGTTACATGCATCGCTTACTTGTTACATGTGTTGCCGGCTTGTTACATGTGTCTCCGACTTGTTACATATATCTCCGATTGTTACATGTGTCGCCTACTTGTTACATATGTCTCCGACTTGTTACATGTGTATCCGACGTGTTACATGTGTCACCGACTTGTTACATGTGTCTCCTACTTGTTACATGTGTCGCCTACTTGTTACATGTGTCGCCTCTTGTACATGTGTCGCCTATTGTTACATGTGTCGCCTACTTGTTACATGTGTCTCCGACTTGTTACATGTGTCGCCTACTTGTTACATGTTTGTTGGTCGCCTATTGTTACATGTGTCTCCGACTTGTTACATGTGTGGCCGACTTGTTACATGTTTGTACATGTGTCTCCGACTTGTTACATGTGTCGCCTACTTGTTACAGTGTCGCCTACTTGTTACATGTGTGCCGCTTGTTAATGGTCGCCGTTTGTTACATGTGTCGCGCTTGTTACATGTCCCGCTTGTTACATGTGTCGCCTACTTGTTACATGTGTCGCCTACTTGTTACAGTGTCGCCTCTTGTTACAGTGTCGCCTATTGTTACAGTGTCGCCTACTTGTACATGTGTCGCCTATTGTTACATGTGTCTCCGACTTGTTACATGTGTCGCCGACTTGTTACATGTGTCGCCTATTGTTACATGTTCGCCGGCTTGCTACATGTGTCTCCGACTTGTTACATGTGTCGCCTACTTGTTACATGTGTCGCCTACTTGTTACATGTGTCTCCGACTTGTTACATGTGTCGCCTATTGTTACATGTGTCGCTTTGTTACATGTTCGCCGTTGTACATGTGTCTCCGATTGTTACATGTGTCGCCTACTTGTTTGTGTTTGTTTGTGTGTTGTTTGTGTGTTTGTTGTTTGTGTTGTTGTTTGTTTGTTGTTTGTGTTGTTTTTGTTTGGTTGTTTGTGTTGGTTGTTTGTTGGTTTTTGTTGGTTGTTGTGTCTTGTTACATGTGTCTCCGACTTGTTACATGTTCGCCGACTTGTTACATGCATCGCCTACTTGTTACATGTGTCTCCGACTTGTTACATGTATCGCCGACTTGTTACATGTGTTTGTTTTGTTGTTGTTTGTTTGTTTGTGTTGTTACATGTGTCTCCGACATGTTACATGTGTCGACTACCTGTTACATGTGTCGCCTACTTGTTACACGTGTCACCTACTTGTTACATGTGTCTCCGTCTTGTTACATGTGTCGCCGACTTGTTACCTGTGTCTCCGACGTATTACATGTATCGCCGACTTGTTACATGCATCGCCGACTTGTTACATGTGTCTCCGACTTGTTACATGTGTCGCCTACTTGCTACATGTAACGCCGGCTTGCTACATGTGTCTCCGACTTGTTACATGTGTCGCCGACTTGTTACATGCATCGCTTACTTGTTACATGTGTTGCCGGCTTGTTACATGTGTCTCCGACTTGTTACATATATCTCCGATTGTTACATGTGTCGCCTACTTGTTACATATGTCTCCGACTTGTTACATGTGTATCCGACGTGTTACATGTGTCACCGACTTGTTACATGTGTCTCCGAATTGTTACATGTGTCGCCGACTTGTTACATGCATCGCTTACTTGTGACATGTGTCTCCGACTTGTTACATGTGTCTCCGATTTGTTACATGTGTCTCCGGCTTGTTACATGTATCGCCGACTTATTACATGTATCGCCGACTTGCTACATGTGTCGCCTACTTGTTACAAGTGTCGCCTACTTGTTACACGTGTCGCCTACTTGTTACATGAGTCTCCGGCTTGTTACATGCATCGCCGGTTTGTTACATGTGTCGCCGGCTTGTTACATGCATCGCCGGCTTGTTACTTGTGTCGCCGACTTGTTACATGTGTCTCCGACGTATTACATGTATCGCCGACCTGTTATATGCATCGCCGACTTGATACATGTGTCGCCTACTTGTTACATGTATCGCGGGCTTGCTACATGTGTCTCCGACTTGTTACATGCATCGCCGACTTGTTACGTGTGTCTCCGATTTGTTACATGTGTCTCCGACTTGTTTCATGCATCGCCTACTTGTTACATGTGTCGCCGACTTGTTACATGCATCGCCTACTTGTTACATGTGTCGCCTGCTTGTTACATGCATCGCCGACTTGCTATATGTGTCTCCGACTTGTTACATGTGTCGCCTACTTGTTACAATTGTCGCCTACTTGTTACGTGTGTCACCGACTTGTTACATGTGTGGCCGACTTGTTACATGTGTCTCCGACTTGTTACATGTGTCGCCTACTTGTTACATGTTTCGCCTACTTGTTACATGTGTCGCCTACTTGTTACATGTGTCGCCTACTTGTTAAATGTGTCGCCTAATTGTTACATTTGTCTCCGACTTGTTACATGCATCACCTACTTGTTACATGTGTCGCCGAATTGTTACATGCATCGCCTACTTGTTACATGTGTCGCCGGCTTGTTACATGCATCGCCGATTTGTTACATGTGTCTCCGACTTGTTACATGTGTCGCCTACTTGTTACATGTATCACCGGGTTGCTACATGTATCCCGACTTGTTCATGTGTCGCCGACTTGTTACAAGTGTCGCCTACTTGTTACATGTGTCTCCTACTTGTTACATGTGTGGCCGACTTGTTACATATGTCTCCGATTTGTTACATGTGTCGTCGACTTGGTACATGTCGCCTACTTGTTACATGTGTCGCCGACTTGTTACATGTGTCGCCTACTTGTTACATTGTCTCCGATTGTTACATGCATCACCTACTTGTTACATGTGTCGCCGACTTGTTACATGCATCGCCTACTTGTTACATGTGTCGCCGACTTGTTACATGTATCTCCGACTTGTTACATGTGTCGCCTACTTGTTACATGTGTCGCCTACTTGTTACATGTGTCGCCGGGTTGTTACATGTGTCTCTTACTTGTTACATGTGTCTCCGACTTGTTACATGTGTCTCCTATTGTTACATGTGTCTCCGACTTGTTACATGTATCGCCGACTTGTTACATGTGTCGCCGACTTGTTACATGTGTCGCCTACTTGTTACAAGTGTCGCCTACTTGTTACATGTGTCGCCTACTTGTTACATGTGTGGCCGACTTGTTACATGTGTCTCCGATTTGTTACATGTATCGCCGACTTGTTACATGTGTCGCCGACTTGTTACATGTGTCTCCGAATTGTTACATGTATCGCCGACTTGTTACATGCATCGCCTACTTGTTACATGTGTCTACAACTTGTTACATGTATCACCGACTTGTTACATGTATCTCCGACTTGTTACATGCATCGCCTACTTGTTACATGTGTCTCCTACTTGTTACATGTGTCTCCTACTTGTTACATGTGTCGCCTACTTGTTACATGTGTCGCCTACTTGTTACATGTGTCGCCTACTTGTTACATGTGTCGCCTACTTGTTACATGTGTCGCCTACTTGCTACATGTGTCTCCTAATTGTTACATGTGTCTCCGACTTGTTACATGTGTCGCCTACTTGTTACATGTGTCTCCGACTTGTTACATGTATCGCCGACTTGTTACATGTGTCTCCGACTTGTTACATGTGTCTCCGACTTGTTACATGTGTCGCCTACTTGTTACATGTGTCGCCTACTTGTTACATGTGTCTCCGACTTGTTACATGTGTCTCCTACTTGTTACATGTGTCGCCGACTTGTTACATGTGTCTCCGACTTGTTACATGTGTCGCCTAATTGTTACATGCGTCGCCTATTTGTTACATGTGTCTCCGACTTGTTACATGTGTCGCCTACTTGTTACATGTATCGCCGGCTTGCTACATGTGTCTCCGACTTGTTACATGTGTCGCCGACTTGTTACATGTGTCGCTTACTTGTTACATGTGTCTCCGGCTTGTTACATGTGTCTCCGACTTGTTACATGTATCTCCGACTTGTTACATGTGTCTCCTATTTGTTACATGTGTCTCCGACTTGTTACATGTGTATCCTACTTGTTACATGTGTCGCCG
>JABXNX010000304.1:0-18628 GCA_014843695.1 Archivesica marissinica | reverse complement strand
GGGTGAAAATTTGATTAGGTGCCTTTTGCTGTCCATTTGCATTTTCTTCCAGAAAAATTACTTTTTGATAATTTTTTGGAATAAGATCTCTTTTTATATCCATTAACAAGTAATACAAAAAATGTATAGTCAAATCACACTTTATTTTGCATTAATATCGAAGAAATAAATGTAGTGACCCCCTGTATTTTCGTATCTGGGAGGTGTCCTGAAACACCCCTTCGTTACTTCAACAGACCATCATCGTCTCACAGCGTGTCACAGCGAGCACATTCTTTGACGTAAGTAAACCACGGAAGAAATGTCAGCGATCTACTTAGTTATCAAACCAAAATTTCCTTTTTAAACTATTTTTAAAATAATAAACAAACTTGTCCAAAAAAATTAGTGTCAACACCGTTACAAATATTTTCGTGTACGAAAAGAAAACTAACCATGTGATTTTAAAATTTTCGCGCCATACAAACTCTTCAACCTCCTTTTGTGTATTCCCGCCAACAACAAACGCCAAGCCGCGAACTGAACTAATTAAATCAGCCAAAACGTGAGTATATACAAAAGTTATGTTTATTATTTGTCAACACCATTCTAGCGCTTGCTCAGTTAGTACTTACCATAGCATTATTTTGTTTTCCAGCCATGTTCAAGGAGGTAAACCCTTTCAGTTCCACCCGTTGTTATCATATTTCGCGATATTACAATGCAGTATAATGGAAATAATATTTAAAATTGTCCACACCGTTACGGTCGACACCGTTGCGAATATTGTTGTAACGGTGTTGATAAATGCGTAACGGTGTTGACATATGATCATAAACACGAAAACAGCTGTATGTTAGACTGTAACTTCATCGTTCATTGAATGATTTTGAAATAACTTGGAACATTTGTTCCCCATGGTGAAACGATGCGTCTCATGTGACACGCAGGTCCCCCTTCCCACCCACGAACACCCCCCAAATTGACAATGGGTGCACATGTGTCCCATGGACCCAGCTTCCAGTTAATAAGTTATTTTTCTCTTTTTACAGGCTATAGATGATGATTCCTTAAAAGGAAATCCTGTTAAAACAAGAAAATAAAGTGCTGTGGTATTAGACTTGCAGGGAGATAAGGAAATCCTTACACATGCACCACCTAGCAGACGATATTGACAAACGAAATCGAGTATCAGTGGTACGAATATTGGGTGTTGGAGTTCTTTAGAGAATCGGACAAGCTAGAGTACTTGAAGAAAGTAATAAAATGGCGCTTTCCGCCGCAGAACGAATGCGAAGATATAGACAAAGGGTCAGAAGTAACCCCGACCAGTACAAAACGTACCTAGACAAGGAGCACAAGAGGTGGAAAAAACGAAGGGAGGAAAATGTGTTGCCCCCGTTAGTAAACGACTTATCTGAAAGATCACAACGCGTGAAACGAAAAGAATGGAGAAAAAAGCAGAAACAAAGACGAACGGAAATAAAGAAAAGGGATGAGATTATCCGAAATCATTTAATCACTCCTCCAACGTCTCCAATGTCACCGAGAGCTGCTGAAAATAGTGATGAAAGCACCAGCAGGAGAGGAAGAACGAAAGTCAGGCGAGATAGGGCTAAGGCCTACAAAAATATTCAAAAGCTCCAAGATGAACTTTTTAAGAAAACGAAAGAGGCTGACAAGCACAGAAAAAGGTATGACAGATTAAAGAACAAGTTGAAGAATAAAGGTAAAGCAAAGGGCAAACCCACAGATGTCCAATTTCCTATTTTGAGAAAAAGTAAATTGCGTGGCAAATTGCGGCAACAACTGATATTACACTGTGTTGTTGCGCAACAACTGAGGCGCAAAATGAAAGAGACCAAATCTCTGGAGTTAAAGCAAGTCATCTCGAGTGTTGTCACTGCCAAGTTACTGAAGAAATACAAGGTCATGAACCTGGCCAATGAACTGTTAGGGATATCACAGAAAAGGTTACGGTATAATAGTATAAATTCAAGGGGTAATCAGATTAGAAGGAAAACATACAGAAATGCTGTTAGTAGTGCAGTCAGAGAAAGGGTAGTAAAGTTCTTCGAAGAAGATATTAACAGTAGGTTACTTCCTGGAAAAAGAGATACCATAACAAGAAATAAAGTAAAAAAGCAAAAGAGGATTTTAACAGATAGTGTTAAAAACCTGCACAAGAAATTTCTAAAGGAACATGAAGATGTCAGGAAAATTTCGTATTCGATGTTTTGTAAGTTACGCCCATTTTGGGTTTGTGATCCGACTTGTGCAAGCAGGGACACGTGTACATGTAAATTACATGCAAATGTGGACTTCATGTTTTTCCGCCTTAAACAGCACAGTGTCTTAATAGCTAGCACCCTTAAGGAAGCGTGTGAAAGTTTGTGTTGTGAAACAATAACGAAGGAGTGCATGTACAGGGAGTGCGACATGTGCAAAGAAAAATCTCTTATGACCCATGTATATGAAGAAGGTATGCAGGTATGGGTACACAGTTGGATAAACAGACATGAGACTAGAATCATACAAAAACCGAATAAAGAAGCTGAAACCATAAACGTACAGGTCACTGTGAAGGATAAAATATATTGCACGTTAGAGACGCTCGTAGCAGATACAAATAAAATTCTGAAAGAGAAATATTGCAGACATGTGTATAATATTACACATCAGTACACTGAGCTTAAGCGCTTAAAAGAAAATATTTCGGAAAATGAAAGCATTATTCACATTGATTTCAGTGAAAATTATGCGTGTAAGCTTAGCACCGAAGTACAGGGCATGCATTTCGGCGCTTCCCGCAACCAGATATCTCTCCACACGGGCGTCATGTATTTAAAAGGCACTCCCCCAGATTCCTTTTGCACAATGTCTGAAAATACACGGCATGATCCTGCAGCAATTTGGGCTCATTTAGACCCAATCCTACAATCACTAAAGCAAGAAAACCCAAGTGTGGACACCGTCCACTTTGTATCTGATGGACCTACAACACAATATAGGTCCCGTAAGAATTTCTATCTACTACAGGCCAAGTCTCAGAAGTATCAGTTTAAAACTGTCACCTGGAATTTTAGTGAGGCTGGGCATGGTAAGGGGGCCCCAGATGGTGTTGGGGGTGTAATTAAACGCACTGCAGATCATTTAGTAGGCTACGGGAGAGATATCTGTGATGCGGAGAACATGTATGAAGCAATCAAATCCGAAAACCTGTCTGTCAGAATATACAAAATACATCCAGAAGCAATATATGACATAGATAAAGAGTTGTCAAATGTAGAAATTGAGTCTGTGCCCGGTACAATGCTGCTCCATCAGGTGATCTGTAAAGACAATGACCCCAAAGTACATGTTAAATCATTGTCCTGTTTTTGCACCAAGCATGGTATATGCACATGTTTTTCAAACAAATGCGTTATGTTAACCAAGCCACACAAAAGGTTGGCAAATGATGTTACACGGTCTGTTTTGCCGGACAATGTAGCACAGTTTGCTTTGCCGGACAATATAGCAAAGTCTACGTTGCCGGATCCGGACAACATAGCACAGTCTGCTTTTCCAGACAACATAGCACAGTTTGCTTTGCCGGACAATATAGCACAGTCTGCGTTGCCAGATCCGGACAACATAGCACAGTCTGCTTTGCCGGACAATACTTATAGTCCCTCCGTAGACATGATTGGGCAGTGGGTGGTGGTTGACTATGATGACCTCCCATATCCCGGTATTGTCCAAGATGTAGATCATTCTTCTTTCGAAGTTAAAGTAATGCACAAAATTGGGATCAATATATATTTTTGGCCTGCCATGCATGATTGTATCTGGTACAAATTTGATAAAATTACAACTACATTTCAGGGCATGATACCTGTTACCAATAGACATATGAAAATGCCTCTGAGTCTCTGGGAAGCCGTCTGTACAAAATTTGATCTGTAACTTGGAGATGTGTATCATTCAGTGAGTGTGCGATTGGACATCAGTACATACTAGTTACTAAATGTCTCCTTTGACATAAATCGTCGACATGTTTTACAGTTGACCGTTCCGTTAAAATATCTAAATTAGTTGAAGTTCATGTTCTTATATTGTTCATATGTTAGTGATAATTCAATGTCGTGTCACAGACATACCATTTCTTAACTTTGTAATGCTTTGTGTGTGTGAAAATCGCTAATGGTATATAGATATATATAATATGTCTTCAATGGTCCGTGAAGTTGCTACACATAATCGCCGGGTCTACAACGTGTAACTGGTCTCAATAATCGTTAGTAATAGCGGTAAGTACTAAGGAGTAAGAGTCCCATACATTGTACATTTATACCACTAGTACTACTTAAGGATTGCTGACACCAGTTACATGCTGTAACACAATTCGACTCGATGACAATGAATGGGAAATGCAACTGTTCTCTATGTGCCCATACTTTGCTTAAAAGTTTGTTATTTTGCTGTTGACTGTTATGTTACTTGAATTCATGTCCTATAAGTGAAGATCGAGTCACAACTTGTCATTTTGACTTTGTCCCGCACTCACAGGCCCCGCCTTATCATGTTACAACATGGATCGCATCCCAGTAGTTATTGCCAGAGAAACACAGCCCATATTGTAACACTAGTACTTAGAATAGGAAATATGTGATCCACATTGTAACACGATATATAACACCCGGTGATGAAGTGCGTTTGATAGTACTCATTTACAGGGCAGTATATGAATGTCATTATTACATAATTATTTGCATTTCGTATAAATTAATGTTCCAATGGGATTATTATACATGACAGTAACATGTTTTGATTTTTTAGATTTCGAGAAATAAAATTGTTCTCGTTATTGCTGTTAATTATTACTACCTTTAGGAAAGAAGTCAACATGCCATACGAGTATATTAATATATTTAACTGAAATAATGCTATCCATTGCTACATATTTGCAAAACCCCTTACTGTAGTGTCAACACCGTTACCGAACTGTCAACACCGTTACATGCACGCGTTACTCGATTTCTTATCAACAAGTACTAACATTAAATCCAAAACATCTTCATTTCATTTACTTAGTGCAAATACCACCATATGGTGTTGTTTTCAAACGCATAAATTGTCATGTTTATAAGTAATACAAAAACGAAGTTTTGTTTTCTTTCGCAAATGCATATGTCAACACCGTTACAGGCATATTAGCAATAAATTAGGAACAAAATACATGGAAACACTTGGTATATATGGTCATGCATGAAGCAACGATGTTATATATGTAAAATTCCGCCCAAATCATTTCTTATGATATTGTTTTAGCCATATTTATGTTCACTTGTCCGTAACGGTGTTCACATTTTGTCAGGTCGACACCCAGCATCTTGTTGCCATAGCAACCAAATGCTTTGCAATATTGCGTGGCAAAGCTAAATATATATACCCTTGATATATTACTGATTCACATGGATGTGAAAAACATCCATTCCTTTTAACTTGGGTTTGGATACATATTTATAACAAAGAGGCACCTAATCAAATTTTCACCCAATATTACTGTACATGCATATATATGTACATGAACTATATATAATTACGAGACTATTGTAATGTTGAAAGTTATTTTCCCATAGGGAGAGTAAGCTATCTTTAAATATTAAAATAAATAAATAAATATGATTTTGATAATGTATTACTTAAAATGTTCTACTATTTCTTTCATGAATAGACATAGTTTTCTATAATTAGCCACTGTCAATCAGGCGGATAACACAGTGCATACTTTCGTTGTGGGGAAGAACAACCAGTCATCCCATCCAATCCCGGTACGAGGGTTTGTGATGGATTTTGAAGCAGGTAAGCGAAGTTATTCCGCCTAGTTAAAACTTATTAGAACACTTAATGATTGATACAATAATAATGGTGATATCATGAATAAACACTCATTTACGATGACGTCGATTATTTGAGGTAAGTGTATAAGTTCTATTTTAAGTATTCAGAGCAGCCGGTCAAACATTCAGGTATATCAAAGTGCCTTTGATGAATATTTGTGTTATCATATTTCAGCAATGTGGTCAGCAGGGAGGACCGTCTTCCCGGGTTCCTCTTTGAGGGGGTGCAACCTCCACTGGTCACAGGCTGTACTCAGAAAGGTTGGAAACATAGGGCTGAGACCAACCTACGACCAGAAGCAGGGGGTGCATTGGTTTGTCAGACGGCTGCTGGCTCTTCCGTTCCTACCCGGTCCCCACATAGAAAGAACGTTCGATGTGTTGAAGAAGGGCCAGGCAACCACGCCATTACTTGGAGAGTTACTCACATACGTTGAGAGGCAGTGGGTGCATTCCAGCATCCGGACAAATAATGACGTTGAGGGTTAGTTTCTCTTATTTTAGTTTTAGCAACCAAATAACAATTACAATCCATCTGAGTATATTAGGTAGCCATGAATTATGCGGATATCTCATATCTTAACTACTCACTTTCATTTTATTTACAGGCTGGCACCGTCGTATCAACGGGAAGGCAGGCCGGGGTAATCTGCAGTTTTATGTACTTGCCCCACTGCTGTACAAGGAGGCAAAGTTAATTTCAATTAACATGGTATTGGTGAATGAGCAGGCAATTATACGATTCCGGCGAAAGATGTATAAGAGAATAAATGGCATCCTGAAGGTGCTATACGATAGGTACGATGCCAGGGACATATCTACCGGTGACTTTCTCAAGAAGTGTGCTTTGGCGTATACGGGACATATAGATATATAAATGTGGAGAGCATAACTAAACAAAGGTCAATCAAAAATCTGCAGGTCCTGATCGACCGGGTTCAAACCTGATTTTGATTATATTCAAGTCGTGCATCCTACAAACATGCAGAGATCCAACCGTTGTGACATTTTTAATAGACTTAATATTAGTAAAATATAAGTTTTGTATTAACTATTGTACCTATGTTCCCTCCATATGTGTGTTGGTTTGGAAGCATCGCTATTATTGCATAGCTGTATAGGTGTCTAAATGTAGAATGATAAATGTATAATAACAGTTTTTATATACGAGTACAATCAGTTGTTCTTACTCAATCACAATTACAACTGAAACTCGGTGACACAAAGACTATTAGTTAATTATGTATAAATGGGCCGAAGTGTCTTAGGAAATAAGGGCCGAAGTGTCTTAGGGCCGAAGTGTCTAGGGCTGAAGTGTCTAAGGCCGAAATGTCTTAGGGCCGTAGTGTCTATGGGCCGAATTGTCTTAGGGCCGAAGTGTCTGGTTACCGGGAATTATGGGTAAATATAATCTCTAACTCGTGAACTATTTATTTTAATTTATGATGACTAATGTTCGCCCTAGTCATTCCATATAATAATACAATACAATTGTAATTCTGTTAATTGATTTAGTTGTATCGTATGATGGTCTTGGGGAAAGACGTAGGGATATCAATTAACAGAATCTTTTTTATTTTCAAATCTCGGAGCCTCGTTCTCGACTGCTCACTCCCGCCATATAATAGTTCCGCGGTTCAGTCTTCCGAATCCCTCAACTTTAATTAAAATGTCGCGCTTGTACGCTGTCATTTATTTTTATGGCGACACCGGGTTGTCTACCGTTGGTGACAACCTACTATTCGAGAACGACGTCGACAATGAAGAGCCATTGGCATTGGGTTCTGCGACGAAGGCAGGCCTGAAGTCAAGTGGAGAACAAAAACGAGCACTAAATATTTAGAAGGTTTTGTGCTGTTAGTCCACGGTAAGTGGGCCTATTGGCTATTGTTACTAATTTGTATTGCTTTTCTAGCCAACTAGTGCACATGCCAACTCGATCTCCAATGTCCGCTATGTAATCCAATTTCTCATGAACGTTGTCATAATTCTCGGCCCTATGACCCCCCCCTCTCTATATTTAGGCCAGTATGTTATTTAAGTAATTAGATATAAAGAAAAACAGGAAACCTATACTTTGTTCCAACTATTTAAACATAAAACACATGCAACATCCTGGGTAGAACCAGTACCATTTTAAAATATGCAGCATGTAATTGTAAGCATATAAACTTAAGTTTGATGAGATATGACCATATGTGTTTTGTCAACATAGTCAATGTTTCTCACGCCTATTTACAAATTATCTGTTGATAAAATGTAATATATAGAATTTAATCTTTGGCTAATTCTGTCTTCAAATGAAATTGTCTTGTAATATTAATAAGGCCTTAAAAATGCATGTTTGTTTCCGGTTTCCCTATTTAGGCTATTATTTTGGCCCCGACCCTAAAACTTTTTTGAAATATATTTGTTTTCATTTTTCTTTTCCAATAAAAAGTTGGTTTTTTATTTCACCAATAAAATCGGAAACAAACAACTGTTTTTAGGCCCAATTGTTCATTAGATCCTTAATAATTGGTACGTGTATATAGCCAGGACTAATAATTAATGCATAAGACTGTTTTTTTTATTATAGGGAATAAGGCAGATAGCAATGCTTCGTTAAAGGAAATTCAACCTCGTCTAAGACGGTGGCTTGATAAAAATGAAGCGGTTCAAGATTTCCTTCACCAACATGTTGCGGGTGAGTTCTTTGATATTTATTAATACGGCCAAATAGTGATGAGGAAATAATTAATTGCTAATTAGTTGACAAACATTTGTGGGTGCAACCATCTGGTGGCCGTGAGGATCGTACTTCACTATGTTCAGCAGTGGTTTTTGAAGTTTGTCTGTGACGGCATAAAGCCGCTGCAAATGTAGAGTAGCGACTAACCAATATCATGTATTTTGTAAGTTTTTTTCGTTATCAGGATTTTGTTATTACGTTATGAATTTTGTTTATATAGTTTCAATTGAAACAGGCCTAATATCCACCACTGAAGTGATCAAGCTTCGTGAGAACCAGTCGGCAGCAGAACCTGTTCCTTCCAGTGTCAGCACACTCCCCCCAAATGACCCGTCTGTAGTGATTGTGCCATTGACACAAGTTAGATCGAATGAGAATGTGCCCACACCAATTCCAATAAGCACTGGAACAAGTAATGAACCACAGCCCACTCTACAGCAAAAAGCTAGCAATTCACAGCCATCTACAAACAATAAGACAACCCCTAACCAGAACGTCAACAAATCCCCAGACCCTAAGCCAGCTGAACATGTCCCAAAGAAATCCAGCCAGAAAAGTGGAACCACGAATGGAAAAACGCCTCAACAGTCAGCAAAAACCTTAATCATTGGTGACTCCATTCTCTCGGGAATAAATCGAAAAGGGTTAAACAACAATGTTGAGGTTCTCACATTGCCAGGTGCAACGGTTGTGTCCATACACAGGAAAATTCAAATATATGACTTGAAACAATTCAGCAATGTCATCATATACGTCGGAGGTAATGACGCGTCCCAACGCATTGACAATGACCTGTTTGAGGAGTGCTACGAACAGCTCATCAACTATGTGAAAACAGGCAATCCATTATGTACAATATTCCTGTGTAACTCCTGTCCTCGTGGTGACGTTGATGTAAGTGAATTCAACATGATAATGCAGGAGCAATGTGATGTACACAATACTAAATATATTGACACGTACTCAGCATATTTTGACAATGGTGGACAATTGAGGAGTTACTTCTACCAGCGTAGGGACAATATTCATCTTTCTAGCTCTGGAACTAAACGACTCCTTGGAACGATCAACAAACACATCCCAATAGTGGACAACTTTGATCAATGTGTGCGTGATTTGCACAACCCAAAACCTCAACAGTACAGACGCCAGAATTACTGGAACTCGTCTACAAGAAACCAGGGACGCCAGAACGATCGGGACCCGTCTACAAAGGATCAGAGACAGCCATCCAGGCCGGATGGTACGCATAATGCTCAGCACAATGGACATGCAGGTGGAGAGGCCAACTGGTATAGAGAGGGTGGACGACAGAAAGGACTCGGTCAACAAAGAACCGGTGGTGATAGGTGTATCAAATGCGGTCTCGAAAATCACAACACCAGTGAATGCCGCCCCACCCCCCCCCCCCCCCCCCCCCCCCCCCCCCCCCCCCCCCCCCCCCCCCCCCCCCCACCCCCCCCCCCCCCCCCCCCCCCCCCCCCCCCCCCCCCCCCCCCCCCCCCCCCCCCCCCCCCCCCCCCCCCCCACCCCCCCCCCCCCCCCCCCCCCCCCCCCCCCCCCCCCCCCCCCCCCCCCCCCCCCCCACCCCCCCCCCCCCCCCCCCCCCCCCCCCCCCCCCCCCCCCCCCCCCCCCCCCCCCCCCCCCCCCCCCCCCCCCCCCCCCCCCCCCCCACCCCCCCCCCCCCCCCCCCCCCCCCCCCCCCCCCCCCCCCCCCCCCCCCCCCCCCCCCCCCCCCCCCCCCCCCCCCCCCCCCCCCCCCACCCCCCCCCCCCCCCCCCCCCCCCCCCCCCCCCCCCCCCCCCACCCCCCCCCACCCCCCCCCCCCCCCCCCCCCCCCCCCCCCCCCCCCCCCCCCCCCCCCCCCCCCCCCCCCCCCCCCCCCCCCCCCCCCCCCCCCCCCCCCCCCCCCCCCCCCCCCCCCCCCCCCCCCCCCCCCCCCCCCCCCCACCACCACACCCGCTTCAGTGGTTTGCAAAGGCAAGCGCATGGGACACAAGTGAGCCCTTGGTGTTGGAATGTGTAGGACAAGGGCAAAGATGCCTGTGATATGCATGTACAAACGGCAAACATAAACTTGAAGTCATACTCTGAAAACACAATTTTTTCCATATTAGGACACATATGTGAACAATGTAATAAAATTTCATGTACATGTAATTGTAATCATACAATATTTTCTGAGGAAACAGTGACCGAAAATATAAATGTCGAGAATCAAAATATTTTTTATGATTTACCAACGCTGCATGATATATCAACTTTCACAAATGATGAACATGAAATTAATGTTTTTGAAAATACTATGCATGCATGTAGTAGTGAATCTTCCATGAGTGCCCAACATATGTTAAATCTCCATTTAGATGCAAAAGGATTTAAAATTGGCCATATTAATATTCAAGGCATAACAAACAAAATTGATCAAGTCAGGGTAATGTTAAATGAATGTAATAATGATGTTCATATTTTGGGTATCAGTGAATCAAAATTATCAAGTGTGCACCCAGATCATTATTTCTATATAAATAGTTTTCAATCATTCTACAGAAAGGATAGGATTATAACGAGAGAACGACAAGCTGAAGGTGGGGGTATTCTTGTTTATGTTAAAGATGGAGTGAGTTGTAAGAGGAGGCTGGATTTAGAGAATGACAGGATAGAGTGTTTATGGATTGAAATTTTCCCCAAAAATAGTAAAAGTTTTCTTGTAGGGAATATGTATAGAAATCCTAATGAGTCTGTCAAATGGAAAGAAGAATTTGATAACCATATTGAGAAAATATTACAAGAAGAAAAGGAATTCTATTTTCTCGGTGATTTCAATAAAGATTTACTTAACAAACATATAAGTAAACCGTGGCTTGATTTTATGGAACAGTTTGGTCTAACACAGATTGTAGATACACCAACAAGAATAACTAGTCATTCTGAAACACTTATTGACCATATATACTGTAGTGTAATATCAAATGTTAATACAGTTACTGTACCTAAATTAGGGCTAAGTGATCACTATCCCGTGTTTATAACAAGAAAACACAATTCAACAATACCTAAAAACTCTCATTACAGCATATCATATAGATCGTTTAAAAATTTCAATGAAACAGACTTTATAACTGACCTTGAAACCATTCCGTGGGATATAGTAAAACTGTTTGATGATGCAAATGATGTAATAGATACCTGGTCTAAACTCTTTTTGGATACTGTGAACACCCATCTCCCAAGGAAGCAACACCGTGTTAAACGAAAACAACAGCCAAAGTGGCTAACACCAGACATAATTGATGCAATTAAAATGAGAGACAAATTTAAAGCACTCAATGACGATGCACAATATAGACTTTATCGCAATAAAGTAACTGGAATGATTAAAATTTCCAAGAAGGCACAATTTACGGCTATTCTAAATGAAAATAACAACAAACCGGCAAGTGTTTGGAAGCTATTTAAAGAAATAGGAGCTAGTAAAACAAATGCATCTGCCACAGTTTTCTCTCTAAATATAGACAATGAGAAAATTGAAAGCCCTGAAGAAATTGCAAATGAATTTAACAAGTTTTTTGTAACAATTGCATCAAAAATAAAAGAACCTACTAAACTATGTAATTTTAAAAAACTCAGAACTTTCTGTGATCAAAAAGTACCTAACGATTTATTTTTCAATATTCCAGAAATAACTAAAGACCAAGTAGAAAAATACCTGAAAACTATTGACGTTTCAAAAGCAACTGGGTTGGACGAAATAGGACCGAGATTGCTTAAAATTGCTGCACCTTACATTTCAGAGAGCATAACATATTTATGTAACCAAAGTATTAAAACTGGTACATTTCCAGATAAATGGAAAGAGGGAAAGGTGAGTCCACTATATAAAACAGATGATAAGAGTGACCCAGGTAATTATCGGCCGATATCAATACTGCCTGTTCTATCCAAACTTTTAGAAAAACATGTCCATGACTGTTTAATGGAATATCTAGTTACTTTCAGTCTGTTACATGAAACACAGTCTGGCTTCAGACCAAAGCATTCCTGTGAGACTGCATTGGCGTGCATGGTTGATAAATGGTTAGGTGCAATAAATAAGGGCAAAATCATTGGAGCAGTCATGGTAGACTTTAAAAAAGCATTTGACCTGGTGGATCACGCTCTTCTGCTTAAAAAGCTACGAATCTACAAATTATCAAATTCCGCAATTAACTGGTTTTCTTATTTGCTCAATCAAAGTCAAAAGGTGTCTACTAATAGTGCATTATCAGAAACTGAGTACATCACATCTGGTGTCCCTCAAGGCTCAATATTAGGGCCACTAATGTTTTTACTGTTTATAAATGATCTGCCTTTATACACCAATGTAGTTAACACTGATTTGTATGCTGATGACACAACTCTTTATGAAATGAATAAGTCAATACATATTGTAAATATGAATCTAGAAAATGCATTAGGAAAGCTATCAAATTGGTGTACTAAGAATGGTATGGTTATTAATGCTGCGAAAACAAAGGTTATGTTAGTGACTACTCACCAAAATCAAATACGTTTAGACATTAACCCTTTGTCACTAAAACTTAATGGAGAAACATTATGTAATGTATTGAATGATAAAATTTAGGTGTTCACATTGATAACACGCTAACCTGGTCCACTCATGTCGACAAAATTGCCAAGAAAATTGCAACAAATTTATGGCTTCTCAACACAATAAAACATTTTTTGTCTCCTGAACACAGAGTACAATTCTACAAAACATACATACAACCACATCTTGACTACTGTAGTATTATATGGGGTGGTACATCTCAGACCAACCTGAACAGATTATATAATCTGCAAAAACGAGCATGCAAGATAATTCTAGATTATGAGTATACTGATATAGTTAAAAGCATGGAAGAACTAAAAATATTAAGCGTTTATGAACGCATATTTTTAAGAAAGGCGAAATTCATGTTTAATGTTAACAGAAATAAAACACCCGGCTATATTAATGAGCTATTTCACTTGAGACCACCCAATGACAATTTACCAACACTAAGGTCAACAACTTCAAATAACTACATCCCTCCAAGACCATACAAGGAAATCTACAAACAATGTATATCATATTCTGGCTCAATTATATGGAACTGCCTGCCAAACCATCTAAAAACAATAGATACAGTCACAAGCTTTCACTGTCATGTTATACAATGGATGAAAGCTAAATAGTCATTAGATGGCCATTTTGTTGTTCTGCATCTTCATATTTATGTACAAACAATTATGTTCTATGAATGTGTCTGTGTGTGTTCTTGTATAGTGAATATTTGGGTATGTGTGTTTCTCAAACTTTTAACGACATTTGAATATATCAATAAATATGTTGTCTTTTGATTTTGAATATGTTAAAGCATAGACATGGATTGACAGGACGTTAGAATAGTCACCTACAGAGATGCTTCTAATGTATTGTCAAGCCATGTTCTCATTCTTATTTTATTTCAAATATCAAAATTGCATAAGTGTAAAAATCCACTCGGGATTGCTTGCATGCCCACATGACTAAATTTGGATACAGGGCACAATTTTTAAACTTTTCTTGTATATATATCTATTGTCAGCAGTCAAAACACTTGGTATACTGGTAATGGCGGGCACCTATTTCAGGAATTTTTTGAACCCCTAAAATGCACTTTCATACATTTTTGTACAATCTGTCACTTGTTACTTTCTCAACACATTTGCCAACTGAATCTCTAGATAGAATGCTACATTTATATAATGTAATCAGTGTGTATGGAGTGCGTTGTATGCTTGCTGTATTGTTTTGGTGTTTTATTTTCATTTATCACTGTAAATTTTGTATGTCTGAGGGCCTCATGGAAGATTAGTTTTGTAACTAAATGTGTAACCCTCTTTAAATAAAGTCTATTATTATTATTATTATTATTATTAATATAGTTTTCAAAAAACAGTCAAATTAATGTATGGAATACAATGTATAGAATTTCCATATCAAGGATCCTTCAAAATTATAAAATATTGCACAAACATTGTATGAGCATGATCTTCGGATGTGTATATATGGCATTGCTACTTTGTACTGTTAACCTGCTTTCAATTCAATTAATTTTTTTAATTTTTAGTTACTACTACTCCTGGGCCTAAGGAAAAGAAACGACAAGCGAACACAACAGTAGTTAAAAGGTTGGATAATAAGATTAAAATTACTTACTTCAATTGGATGCCTGTCCGTACATGCGTCCGAAAACCCCACTTAATACTGTTTGTGCATAGTTTATCATCCCCAAACTGATATTGCACACACCTGCAGTGTTCTCCTTAATTTTTTGACAGCACTAAAGTCTTGTCTCTTCGGGCAAGTAACTTTAAAAAAATATCTTGCCCGAAAAAGTTTTTACTTGCCCGATTTGCATGTGATAATATAGTCACTCATTAATAACAGCCAAAATAATCTAAATACATTCCCCTTCAAACATTGACTCCTTCTCAGGGACTCCGAATCGCGGATATCGATGCAGAACATTTTCAGTGACTCGAATTTCAGCTAAATGTGATCTTTCTGTCATTGTACCTGGAAATTTTAAGATCGTTCCCGTTTCTGTTTGTATTCCTTTTTATTAATCTTTGTGGACAGATTTCTTGCGTTGTTTTGATGGAGCACCGTCAACTATTTACGATTCATCACTTTGAAAAACTTGATGTTGGAAGCGTTCATCCGAGAACGATCATCAAGCACTTTATTTCAACAAGATAGATCAGAAGAATGTACACCATAGAAGCATCATCACTTTATGTGTAGATAACAGAATGCAGATAATTCAGACTTTACTTTCGGATTTTCGGTATTCTTGTTTGCATTATTTGTTAAATAATGTAGTTTGGGTTGGAAAATATGCACTTGCCCATCTAGAAGTTTCTGCTTGTCCGAAATGTAAATAACTTGTCCCGGGCTTCGGGCAGCCCAGTCACGATGAAGACTACACCTGTACATTTGCATTCATCTTCTTTTCATGCTCTGGGCAATTAATATCTGCGTTTAACATTTGCAAGTGAATGTTGTTGATTTAAAATGTATGCACCATTCTTTGTAAATATGTGACTATGGCGCGTGTCCTTCCCAATCACTGCATGTATATAATGTCAGCTTCATGGGAGCTTGACCGTGCATTAGTGACTTAGTCATTTTGCAAGTTACTTCGGCTGCCAGATATTCATTCCTGAGAGGCCACATTTCTAGTATTTTTTAAACAATACTTTTTCAGACAGAGAGAACACATCATCAGAAAAGAAACAGAAAAAAAATCCTAAATCAGAAGCATCTATAAGTGAGTACAGTATAACTTTTCATACAATAAACATTGCTACCATATACAGGTATTTTGTAATTTTCCCCCAAACAGGTAAGAGGCAGGATTCAACCCTGCCGACCCGACCTAGGACTGCAATACTGTTGAAAGGCCATTAAACTATTTACTCACTCGCATTCAAGTATAAATCCCAGCTTTGGAAACTCTACAGTAGAATGACAGAATGGAACTACAACCTAAAATCTTGAGTAGTATGGGCGTCTCTTTGAATGGTGTGTATACGTCATCACTTGTTGTGTATACGTCATCACTATAGAGCCTATTTATGATATATCGCGCAACTACCGATCTTTTTACTTGTTGCGTATACATCACCACCACCACTACCGAGCTCTTTGCTTTTTTTGGTATACGCGTCACTATTGATGACGTAGCGCTCAACTACCGAGCTCTTTGCTTGTTTGGTATACGCGTCACTATATAGCCTATTGGTAATAGCTTTATAAATAGCGATCTCGTACCATTCTATAAATATAGACTACGAAACGATCCATAAATAACTATTACGAACGCTTCTATATAAATATAGTCCGATTAGAACGGTCTTAGTACTCAAGCAGCTTCACGAGCTTCAACGAATATACGGGTAAGTTCATTATATTATTCAAGCTAGGCGTACTTTTTTATCGAGTAAGAAATCCTAATTACAAACTTAACCTATGTACGAATATGAATAATATATATCGTTACGTATACTTCCATAAAAACGCGATAAATTATTAATAATCCGTAATGTACGTTTTAGAGGGCGATGGATTCCATCAGGAATGAGATATAGAGAGCGATAAGTCGTAACAACTTGTTTCGCGATCTAGCAATTTTGTAATAAAATAATATTATCCATTCTATATGAGACGCTGGATGGAACGATTAATATAAATGTTCAAATTATAAAACCCGTCTGCGCGAACGTATGTCTGGTGGCAATAGAGGTTAGTCATATAAATAACGCGTATATCTCCGAATAAATCATATCGGTTAGTATGACGCATACTATCTCGTCTGCTTACATCGGAATGAATGGGATATCCTGTCTGCTCGCATGTTTCTCTATTGACCCTAAATAACCTTATCCGGGAATGCGAGAAAAATCACCAGCGCAGTAGGTACACACAATGACATCGAAGTAATTAATACGTTTACATACCGCTGTTGTTAATGCCAACCGTTAAAAGCTAAAGGTATGACCAACAACATTTCTCCTAACGCATTAACTGATAAGCCCGGAGTGCGTACATAACTTAATCAGTAGGTCATCCGAGCGATTGAGCTAACATACATTTGTATATTAATTACAGCCCCAGGTTCAATAAAATATTCCACGCGTTCATAAAATATTAAGTTCTTGCAAGTTAAGAGTACACTGAATCAAAATATTTTATTCCCAATATATCTGCTGCTGAAATATCAGTGATTATTTTGGCTCTAGCCAGACGAATCAGGTATTTTTAGAAACATGTATAGCGCTATTTCAAGATTTGATGTCTGTCCGCCTATCCGTCCGTCTGTCCGTCCGTCCGTCTGTCTGTCTGTCTGTCTGTCCCTCTGTCCGTCCGTCCGTCTGTCCGTCCGTCTATCTGGCTGACTGGCTGTCCGTCCGTACGTCCGTCCGTCCGGCGGTCTGTCTGTCGGTGGAACATCTTCTGCCTCGTGCACTGTCCTCCAAAACAACGGCTTTGATGTTTTCATGATAGATATGTAATAGCGTGCATATGGCTCATTATGTTCGAATTATAAGATGTACATGTATGTAAATGATGTATGCAGTCCTACAGCGGTACTCAAATCAATCTAAAAACAGCGTCAATATGGGGCGACGTTTCGCTATTTCTTTAGTATTTATACGGATATCCATAATTCTATTAGATATAGGGTAGCGCCGCGTATGAGTACGATCTATGAAGATTATTCGCCATACGGAGGAATGCCAGACAAAGTGAAAACAGCATGGAGCCAGACTGACACATTCATACAGGTAATTCTAAATAGCTCGCGTCGTTAAATATGTCCCAAATGCACCTTACAATCTAAAGGTAATTAATTTCGAATTACTACAAATCGACGCGGAAATCCGTAAATGTAATTAAGAAATGTTAAATGTCAAATACTCGTTTCGCTATCGTGCTAACATTAATTTGTATAAACTATTTACATCCCCAATGCTAATCACGTGATCGGTGTTACATCGCGCATCCTTTATTACAGTTGTAGAGAACATGCGTATGTGTCAATGTTGTTATCATAATACGCCTATCAGTTTCACGCGAAGCCTATTTTATGGTAATACATGCTTTATTTGATAGACGACGTCGCTCGGAGATTAGGGTTCGAACATGGCTTATGAATGTATACGTCCAGACTGGTGTGACACCTGTGTGGTCGCTACAGGAAAATGTTGCTTTCCAATATGCTCATCTGTTAGCCTTCCTTATTTATTTATCATCGACCCCCATGTTAATAGGGGTGACGCCTCTAAAAGTGTAGTCGTTAATTCATTTTTGTTGCAGGATACGCTCCAATTCCAGAAGCATACAGGCGCGTAGCTGCCATTAGGCCAGGGCCTGCACATCAGTATTTATAAGGATATCCATAATTCGATTATTAGATATATGGGTAGAGTCGCGTACGCTGTTTATAACGGAGTTAAAAG
>JABXNX010000303.1:0-18644 GCA_014843695.1 Archivesica marissinica | reverse complement strand
GTTACAAGACGCTGCTAGGACACCACTCATACACTGAAGTAGCATGCATTACAAGATGCTGCTAGGACACCATACACACTGAAGTAGCATGCATTACAAGACGCTGCTAGGACTCCACTCTAACATTGAAGTAGCATACATTGCAAAACGCTGCTAGGACACCATACACACTGAAGTAGCATGCATTGCAAGACGCTGCTAGGACACCACTCATACTGAAGTAGCATGCATTACAGGACACTGCTAAGACACCGCTCACACTGAAGTAGCATGCATTACAAGACGCTGCTAGGAAACCACTCACACACTGAAGTAGCATGCATTACAAGACGCTGCTAGGACACCAATCACATTGAAGTAGCATGCATTACAGGACGCTGCAAGGACACCACTCTCACACTGAAGTAGCATGCATTACAAGACGCTGCTAAGTCACCACTCACACACTGATGTAGCATGCATTACAAGACGCTGCTAAGACACCGCTCACACTGAAGTACCATGCATTACAAGACTCTGCTAGGAAACCACTCACACACTGAAGTAGCATGCATTACAACGAAGCTGCTGGACACACAATCACACTGACAGTGGAATGCACTTACAAGAGGCTGAGAGACACACTCTCACACGACAGTAGCATGCATTACAGACGCTGATAGTACCACCACTCACCACTGAAGTAGCCCCCCCCCCCCCCCCCCCCCCCATGCATTACAAGAGGGTGTTAGGACACCACTCACACTGAAGTAGCATTCATTACAAGAGGCTGCTAGGACACCACTCACACTGATGTAGCATGCATTACAAGACGGTGCTAGGACACCACTCACACTGAGGTAGTATGCATTACAAGACGGTGCTAGGACACCACTCACACTGAAGTAGCATGCATTGCAAGAGGCTGCAAGGAGACCGCTCACACTGAAGTAGCATGCATTACAAGACGCTGCTAGGACACCACTCATACACTGAAGTAGCATGCATTGCAAGACGCTGCTAGGACTCCACTCACACACTGACGTAGCATGCATTGCAAGACGCTGCTAGGACACCATACACACTGAAGTAGCATGCATTACAAGACGCTCCTAGGAGACCACTCACACACTGAAGTAGCATGTATTACAAGAGGCTGCCAGAACACCACTTACACACTGAAGTAGCATGCATTGCAAGACGCTACTAGGACACCACTCACACACTGAAGTAGCATGCATTACAAGACGGTGCTAGGACACCACTCACACACTGAAGTAGCATGCATTGTAAGACGCTGCTAGGACACCACTCACACACTGAAGTAGCATGCATTGCAAGAGGCTGCTAGGACACCACTCACACACTGAAGTAGCATCCATTACAAGAGGCTGCTAGGACACCACTCACAAACTGAAGTAGCATGTATTGCAAGAGGCTGCTAGGACACGATACACACTGAAGTAGCATGCATTGCAAACCGCTGCTAGGACACCACTCACACTGAAGTAGCATGCATTACAAGACGGTGCTAGTACACCACTCACACTGAAGTAGCATGCATTGCAAGAGGCTGCAAGGACACCACTCACACTGAAGTATCATGCGTTACAAGACGCTGCTAGGACACCACTCATACACTGAAGTAGCATGCATTACAAGATGCTGCTAGGACACCATACACACTGAAGTAGCATGCATTACAAGACGCTGCTAGGACTCCACTCTAACATTGAAGTAGCATACATTGCAAAACGCTGCTAGGACACCATACACACTGAAGTAGCATGCATTGCAAGACTCTGCTAGGACACCACTCACACTGAAGTAGCATGCATTACAAGACACTGCTAAGACACCGCTCACACTGAAGTAGCATGCATTACAAGACGCTGCTAGGAAACCACTCACACACTGAAGTAGCATGCATTACAAGACGCTGCTAGGACACCAATCACATTGAAGTAGCATGCATTACAGGACGCTGCAAGGACACCACTCTCACACTGAAGTAGCATGCATTACAAGACGCTGCTAAGTCACCACTCACACACTGATGTAGCATGCATTACAAGACGCTGCTAAGACACCGCTCACACTGAAGTACCATGCATTACAAGACTCTGCTAGGAAACCACTCACACACTGAAGTAGCATGCATTACAAGACGCTGCTAGGACACCAATCACACTGAAGTGGCATTCTATTACAAGAGGCTGCTAAGACACCACATCACACTGAAGTAGCATGCATTACAAGACGCTGCTAGTACACCACTCACACTGTGAAGTAGCATGCATTACAAGAGGTCCTTAGGACACCCACTACACTGAAGTAGCACTTCATTCACAAGACCGCTGCTCAGGACACCCACCACACTGAGTAGCAAGCATACAAGACGTTGATAAGAGACACCACTCCACACTGAAGTAGCATGCCCATTGCAAGCCACGCTGCATAGGACCCACCTCACCACTGAGAAACATGCATTACAAAAGGCTTCTAGGACACACACTCAACACTGAACCCAGTAGCATCCATTACAAGACGCTGCTAGGACACCACTAACACACTGAAGTAGCATGCATTACAAGAGGCTGCTAGGACACCACTAACACACTGAAGTAGCATGCATTACAAGACGCTGCTAGGACACCACTCACACACTGAAGTAGCATGCAATAAAATACGCTGCTAGGACACCACTCACACTGAAGTAGCATGCATTACAAGACGCTGCTATGACACCACTCACACACTGAAGTATCATGCATTACAAGACGCTGCTAGGACAACACTCACACTGAAGTAGAATGCATTACAAGACGCTGCTAGGAAACCACTCACACACTGAAGTAGCATGCATTACAAGACGCTGCAAGGACACCACTCACACACTGAATTAGCAGCATTACAAGACGCTACTAGGACACCACTCACACACTGAAGTAGCATGCATTACAAGACGCTGCTAGGACACCACTCACACACTAAAGTAGCATGCATACAAGACACTGCTAGGACACCACTCACACTGAATTAGCATGCATACAAGACTGTGCTAGGACACCACTCACACTGAAGTAGCATGCATTACAAGACGCTGCTAGGACACCACTCACACTGAAGTAGCAGCATTACAAGACGGTGCTAGGACACCACTCAAAATGAAGTAGCATGCATACAAGAGGCTGCAAGGACACCACTCACACTGAAGTAGCATGCATTACAAGACACTGCTAGGACACCACTCAACACTGAAGTAGCATGCCATTACAAGACGCTGCAGAACACCACTCACACACTGAAGTAGCCATGCACCTTGAAAGACAGCTGCTAGGACACAATACACACTGAAGTAGCATGCATTACAAGACGCTGCTAGGACACCACTCACCCACCACAATGAAGTAGCATGATACCAAACCCTGCTAGGACACCACTCACACACTGAAGTAGCATGCATTACAAGACGCTGCTAGGACACCACTCACACACTGAAGTAGCATGCATTACAAGACGCTGCTAGGACACCACTCACACACTGAAGTAGCATGCATTACAAGACGCTGCTAGGACACCACTTACACACTGAAGTAGCATGCATTACAAGACGCTACTAGGACACCACTCACACACTGAAGTAGCATGCATTACAAGACGCTGCTAGGACACCACTCACACACTGAAGTAGCATGCATTGCAAGACGCTGCTAGGACACCACTCACACACTGAAGTAGCATGCATTACAAGACGCTGCTAGGACACCACTCACACACTGAAGTAGCATGCATTACAAGAGGCTGCTAGGACACCACTCACACACTGAAGTAGCATGCATTACAAGACGCTGCTAGGACACCACTCACACTGAAGTAGCATGCATTGAAAACGCTGTAGGACACCACCAACACTGAAGTAGCATGCATACAAGACGCTGCTAGGACTCCATACACACTGAAGTAGCATGCATTACAAGACGCTGCTAGGACACCACTCTCACACTGAAGTAGCATGCATTACAAGACGCTGCTAGGACACCATACACACTGAAGTAGCATGCATTGCAAGACGCTGCTAGGACACCACTCACACTGAAGTAGCATGCATTACAAGACGCTGCTAGGACACCACTCACACTGAAGTAGCATGCATTACAAGACGCTGCTAGGACACCACTCCACACTGAAGTAGCATGCATTACAAGACGCTGCTAGGACACCACTCACATTGAAGTAGCATGCATTACAAGACGCTGCAAGGACACCACTCTCACACTGAAGTAGCATGCATTACAAGACGCTGCTAGGACACCACTCACACACTGAAGTAGCATGCATTACAAGACGCTGCTAGGACACCACTCACACTGAAGTAGCATGCATTACAAGACGCTGCTAGGACACCACTCACACACTGAAGTAGCATGCATTACAAGACGCTGCTAGGACACCACTCACACTGAAGTAGCATGCATTACAAGACGCTGCTAAGACACCACTCTCACACTGAAGTAGCATGCATTACAAGACGCTGCTAGTACACCACTCACACTGAAGTAGCATGCATTACAAGAGGGTGTTAGGACACCACTCACACTGAAGTAGCATTCATTACAAGAGGCTGCTAGGACACCACTCACACTGATGTAGCAGGCATTACAAGACGGTGCTAGGACACCACTCACACTGAAGTAGCATGCATTGCAAGAGGCTGCAAGGACACCACTGACACTGAAGTATCATGCATTACAAGAGGCTGCTAGGACACCACTCATACACTGAAGTAGCATGCATTACAAGACGCTGCTAGGTCACCACTCACACACTGAAGTAGCATGCATTACAAGAGGCTGCTAGGACACCACTAACACACTGAAGTAGCATGCATTGCAAGACGCTGCTAGGACACCACTCACACACTGAAGTAGCATGCATTACAATACGCTGCTAGGACACCACTCACACTGAAGTAGCATGCATTGCAAGACGCTGCTATGACACCACTCACACACTGAAGTATCATGCATTACAAGACGCTGCTAGGACAACGCTCACACTGAAGTAGCATGCATTACAAGACGCTGCTAGGACACCACTCACACACTGAAGTAGCATGCATTACAAGACGCTGCTAGGACACCACTCACACACTGAATTAGCATGCATTACAAGACGTTACTAGGACACCACTCACACACTGAAGTAGCATGCATTACAAGACGCTGCTAGGACACCACTCACACTGAAGTAGCGTGCATGGCAAGACACTGCTAGGACACCACTCACACTGAATTTGCATGCATTACAAGACTGTGCTAGGACACCACTCACACTGAAGTAGCATGCATTACAAGACGGTGCTAGGACACCACTCACACTGAGGTAGTATGCATTACAAGACGGTGCTAGGACACCACTCACACTGAAGTAGCATGCATTGCAAGAGGCTGCAAGGAGACCGCTCACACTGAAGTAGCATGCATTACAAGACGCTGCTAGGACACCACTCACACACTGAAGTAGCATGCATTGCAAGACGCTGCTAGGACTCCACTCACACACTGAGGTAGCATGCATTGCAAGACGCTGCTAGGACACCATACACACTGAAGTAGCATGCATTACAAGACGCTCCTAGGAGACCACTCACACACTGAAGTAGCATGTATTACAAGAGGCTGCCAGAACACCACTTACACACTGAAGTAGCATGCATTACAAGACGCTACTAGGACACCACTCACACACTGAAGTAGCATGCATTGTAAGACGCTGCTAGGACACCACTCACACACTGAAGTAGCATGCATTGCAAGAGGCTGCTAGGACACCACTCACACACTGAAGTAGCATCCATTACAAGAGGCTGCTAGGACACCACTCACAAACTGAAGTAGCATGTATTGCAAGAGGCTGCTAGGACACGATACACACTGAAGTAGCATGCATTGCAAACCGCTGCTAGGACACCACTCACACTGAAGTAGCATGCATTACAAGACGGTGCTAGTACACCACTCACACTGAAGTAGCATGCATTGCAAGAGGCTGCAAGGACACCACTCACACTGAAGTATCATGCATTACAAGACGCTGCTAGGACACCACTCATACACTGAAGTAGCATGCATTACAAGATGCTGCTAGGACACCATACACACTGAAGTAGCATGCATTACAAGACGCTGCTAGGACTCCACTCTAACATTGAAGTAGCATACATTGCAAAACGCTGCTAGGACACCATACACACTGAAGTAGCATGCATTGCAAGACGCTGCTAGGACACCACTCATACTGAAGTAGCATGCATTACAGGACACTGCTAAGACACCGCTCACACTGAAGTAGCATGCATTACAAGACGCTGCTAGGAAACCACTCACACACTGAAGTAGCATGCATTACAAGACGCTGCTAGGACACCAATCACATTGAAGTAGCATGCATTACAGGACGCTGCAAGGACACCACTCTCACACTGAAGTAGCATGCATTACAAGACGCTGCTAAGTCACCACTCACACACTGATGTAGCATGCATTACAAGACGCTGCTAAGACACCGCTCACACTGAAGTACCATGCATTACAAGACTCTGCTAGGAAACCACTCACACACTGAAGTAGCATGCATTACAAGACGCTGCTAGGACACCAATCACACTGAAGTGGCATGCATTACAAGAGGCTGCTAAGACACCACTCTCACACTGAAGTAGCATGCATTACAAGACGCTGCTAGTACACCACTCACACTGAAGTAGCATGCATTACAAGAGGGTGTTAGGACACCACTCACACTGAAGTAGCATGCATTACAAGAGGCTGCTAGGACACCACTCACACTGATGTAGCAGGCATTACAAGACGGTGCTAGGACACCACTCACACTGAAGTAGCATGCATTGCAAGAGGCTGCAAGGACACCACTGACACTGAAGTATCATGCATTACAAGAGGCTGCTAGGACACCACTCATACACTGAAGTAGCATGCATTACAAGACGCTGCTAGGTCACCACTCACACACTGAAGTAGCATGCATTACAAGAGGCTGCTAGGACACCACTAACACACTGAAGTAGCATGCATTGCAAGACGCTGCTAGGACACCACTCACACACTGAAGTAGCATGCATTACAATACGCTGCTAGGACACCACTCACACTGAAGTAGCATGCATTGCAAGACGCTGCTATGACACCACTCACACACTGAAGTATCATGCATTACAAGACGCTGCTAGGACAACGCTCACACTGAAGTAGCATGCATTACAAGACGCTGCTAGGACACCACTCACACACTGAAGTAGCATGCATTACAAGACGCTGCTAGGACACCACTCACACACTGAATTAGCATGCATTACAAGACGTTACTAGGACACCACTCACACACTGAAGTAGCGTGCATGGCAAGACACTGCTAGGACACCACTCACACTGAATTTGCATGCATTACAAGACTGTGCTAGGACACCACTCACACTGAAGTAGCATGCATTACAAGACGGTGCTAGGACACCACTCACACTGAGGTAGTATGCATTACAAGACGGTGCTAGGACACCACTCACACTGAAGTAGCATGCATTGCAAGAGGCTGCAAGGACACCGCTCACACTGAAGTAGCATGCATTACAAGACGCTGCTAGGACACCACTCACACACTGAAGTAGCATGCATTGCAAGACGCTGCTAGGACTTCACTCACACACTGAGGTAGCATGCATTGCAAGACGCTGCTAGGACACCATACACACTGAAGTAGCATGCATTACAAGACGCTCCTAGCAGACCACTCGCACACTGAAGTAGCATGTATTACAAGAGGCTGCCAGAACACCACTTACACACTGAAGTAGCATGCATTACAAGACGCTACTAGGACACCACTCACACACTGAAGTAGCATGCATTGTAAGACGCTGCTAGGACACCACTCACACACTGAAGTAGCATGCATTGCAAGAGGCTGCTAGGACACCACTCACACACTGAAGTAGCATCCATTACAAGACGCTGCTAGGACACCACTCACAAACTGAAGTAGCATGTATTGCAAGAGACTGCTAGGACACGATACACACTGAAGTAGCATGCATTGCAAACCGCTGCTAGGACACCACTCACACTGAAGTAGCATGCATTACAAGACGGTGCTAGTACACCACTCACACTGAAGTAGCATGCATTGCAAGAGGCTGCAAGGACACCACTCACACTGAAGTATCATGCATTACAAGACGCTGCTAGGACACCACTCATACACTGAAGTAGCATGCATTACAAGATGCTGCTAGGACACCATACACACTGAAGTAGCATGCATTACAAGACGCTGCTAGGACTCCACTCTAACATTGAAGTAGCATACATTGCAAAACGCTGCTAGGACACCATACACACTGAAGTAGCATGCATTGCAAGACGCTGCTAGGACACCACTCATACTGAAGTAGCATGCATTACAGGACACTGCTAAGACACCGCTCACACTGAAGTAGCATGCATTACAAGACGCTGCTAGGAAACCACTCACACACTGAAGTAGCATGCATTACAAGACGCTGCTAGGACACCAATCACATTGAAGTAGCATGCATTACAGGACGCTGCAAGGACACCACTCTCACACTGAAGTAGCATGCATTACAAGACGCTGCTAAGTCACCACTCACACACTGATGTAGCATGCATTACAAGACGCTGCTAAGACACCGCTCACACTGAAGTACCATGCATTACAAGACTCTGCTAGGAAACCACTCACACACTGAAGTAGCATGCATTACAAGACGCTGCTAGGACACCAATCACACTGAAGTGGCATGCATTACAAGAGGCTGCTAAGACACCACTCTCACACTGAAGTAGCATGCATTACAAGACGCTGCTAGTACACCACTCACACTGAAGTAGCATGCATTACAAGACGGTGTTAGGACACCACTCACACTGAAGTAGCATGCATTACAAGAGGCTGCTAGGACACCACTCACACTGATGTAGCAGGCATTACAAGACGGTGCTAGGACACCACTCACACTGAAGTAGCATGCATTGCAAGAGGCTGCAAGGACACCACTGACACTGAAGTATCATGCATTACAAGAGGCTGCTAGGACACCACTCATACACTGAAGTAGCATGCATTACAAGACGCTGCTAGGTCACCACTCACACACTGAAGTAGCATGCATTACAAGAGGCTGCTAGGACACCACTAACACACTGAAGTAGCATGCATTGCAAGACGCTGCTAGGACACCACTCACACACTGAAGTAGCATGCATTACAAGACGCTGCTAGGACACCACTCACACTGAAGTAGCATGCATTGCAAGACGCTGCTATGACACCACTCACACACTGAAGTATCATGCATTACAAGACGCTGCTAGGACACCGCTCACACTGAAGTAGCATGCATTACAAGACGCTGCTAGGACACCACTCACACACTGAAGTAGCATGCATTACAAGACGCTGCTAGGACACCACTCACACACTGAATTAGCATGCATTACAAGACGCTACTAGGACACCACTCACACACTGAAGTAGCATGCATTACAAGACGCTGCTAGGACACCACTCACACACTGAAGTAGCATGCATTGCAAGACACTGCTAGGACACCACTCACACTGAATTTGCATGCATTACAAGACTGTGCTAGGACACCACTCACACTGAAGTAGCATGCATTACAAGACGGTGCTAGGACACCACTCACACTGAGGTAGTATGCATTACAAGACGGTGCTAGGACACCACTCACACTGAAGTAGCATGCATTGCAAGAGGCTGCAAGGACACCGCTCACACTGAAGTAGCATGCATTACAAGACGCTGCTAGGACACCACTCACACACTGAAGTAGCATGCATTGCAAGACGCTGCTAGGACTCCACTCACACACTGAGGTAGCATGCATTGCAAGACGCTGCTAGGACACCATACACACTGAAGTAGCATGCATTACAAGACGCTCCTAGCAGACCACTCGCACACTGAAGTAGCATGTATTACAAGAGGCTGCCAGAACACCACTTACACACTGAAGTAGCATGCATTGCAAGACGCTACTAGGACACCACTCACACACTGAAGTAGCATGCATTACAAGACGTTGCTAGGACACCACTCAAACACTGAAGTAGCATGCGTTGTAAGACGCTGCTAGGACACCACTCACACACTGAAGTAGCATGCATTGCAAGAGGCTGCTAGGACACCACTCACACACAGAAGTAGCATCCATTACAAGACGCTGATAGGACACCACTCACAAACTGAAGTAGCATGTATTGCAAGAGGCTGCTAGGACACGATACACACTGAAGTAGCATGCATTGCAAACCGCTGCTAGGACACCACTCACACTGAAGTAGCATGCATTACAGGACGGTGCTAGTACACCACTCACACTGAAGTAGCATGCATTGCAAGAGGCTGCAAGGACACCACTCACAATGAAGTATCATGCATTACAAGACGCTGCTAGGACACCACTCATACACTGAAGTAGCATGCATTACAAGATGCTGCTAGGACACCATACACACTGAAGTAGCATGCATTACAAGAGGCTGCTAGGACTCCACTCTAACATTGAAGTAGCATGCATTGCAAAACGCTGCTAGGACACCATACACACTGAAGTAGCATGCATTACAAGACGCTGCTAGGACACCATTCACACACTGAAGTAGCATGCATTGTAAGACGCTGCTAGGACACCACTCACACAATGAAGTAGCATGCATTGCAAGAGGCTGCTAGGATACCACTCACACACTGAAGTAGCATCCATTACAAGACGCTGCTAGGACACCACTCACAAATTGAAGTTGCATGTATTGCAAGAGGCTGCTAGGACATGATACACACTGAAGTAGCATGCATTGCAAGACGCTGCTAGGACACCACTCACACTGAAGTAGCATGCATTACAGGACGCTGCTAGGACACCACTCACACAGAAGTAGCATGCATTGCAAGAGGCTGCAAGGACACCACTCACACTGAAGTATTATGCATTACAAGTCGCTGCTAGGACACCACTCATACACTGAAGTAGCATGCATTACAAGACGCTGCTAGGACACCATACACACTGAAGTAGCATCCATTGCAAGGCGCTGCTAGGACTCCACTCACACATTGAAGTAGTATGCATTGCAAGACGCTGCTAGGACACCAAACACATTGAAGTAGCATGCATTACAAGACGCTGCTAGGAGACCATACACACTGAAGTAGCATGCATTGCAAGACGCTGTTAGGACTCCATTCACACATTGGAATAGCATGCATTGCAAGACGCTGCTAGGACACCATACACACTGAAGTAGCATGCATTACAATACGCTGCTAGGACACCACTCACACTGAAGTATCATGCATTGCAAGACACTGCTAGGTCACCACTCACAACACTGAAGTAGCATGCATTACAAGACGCTGCTAGGACACCACTCACACACTGAAGTAGCATGCATTACAAGACGCTGCTAGGACACCACTCACACACTGAGGTAGCATGCATTACAAGAGGTTGCTAGGACACCACTCACACACTGAAGTAGCATCCATTACAAGACGCTGCTAGGACACCACTCACAAACTGAAGTAGCATGTATTGCAAGAGGCTGCTAGGACACGATACACACTGAAGTAGCATGCATTGCAAGAGGCTGCAAGGACACCACTCACACTGAAGTATTATGCATTACAAGTCGCTGCTAGGACACCACTCATACACTGAAGTAGCATGCATTACAAGACGCTACTAGGACACCATACACACTGAAATAGCATGCATTGCAAGGCCTGCTAGGACTACACTCACACATTGAAGTAGCATGCATTGCAAGACGCTGCTAGGACACCATACACACTGAAGTAGCATGCATTACAAGACGGTGCTAGGACACCATACACACCGAAGTAGCATGCATTGCAAGACGCAGTTAGGACTCCATTCACACATTGAAATAGCATGCATTGCAAGACGCTGCTAGGACACCATACACACTGAAGTAGCATGCATTACAATACGCTGCTAGGACACCACTCACACTGAAGTATCATGCATTGCAAGACACTGCTAGGACACCACTCACACACTGAAGTAGCATGCATTACAAGACGCTGCTAGGACACCACTCACAAACTGAAGTAGCATGTATTGCAAGAGGCTGCTAGGACACGATACACACTGAAGTAGCATGCATTGCAAGACGCTGCTAGGAAAAGACTCACAATGAAGTAGCATGCATTACAGGAAGGTGCTAGGACACCACTCACACAGAAGTAGCATGCATTGCAAGAGGCTGCAAGGACACCACTCACACTGAAGTATTATGCATTACAAGTCGCTGCTAGGACACCACTCATACACTGAAGTAGCATGCATTACAAGACGCTGCTAGGACACCACTCACACTGAAGTAGCATGCATTACAAGACGCTGCTAGGACACCACTCACACACTGAAGTAGCATGCATTACAAGAGGCTGCTAGGACACCACTCACACACTGAAGTAGCATGCATTGCAAGACGCTGCTAGGACACCACTCACACACTGAAGTAGCATGCATTACAAGACTTTGCTAGGACACCACTCACACTGAAGTAGCATGCATTGCAAGACGCTGCTAGGACACCACTCACACACTGAAGTAGCATGCATTACAAGAGGCTGCTAGGCCTCCACCCACACACAGAAGTGGCATGCATTGCAAGTGGCTGCTAGGACACCACTCACACACTGAAGTAGCATGCATTACAAGACGCTGCTCGGACACCACTCACACACTGAAGTAGCATGCATTGCAAGAGGCTGCTAGGACACCACTCACACTGAAGTAGCATGCATTACAAGATGCTGCTAAGAAACCGCTCACACTGAAGTAGCATGCATTACAAGACGCTGCTAGGAAACCACTCACACACTGAAGTAGCATGCATTACAAGACGCTGCTAGGACACCAATCACACTGAAGTAGCATGCATTACAAGACGCTGCAAGGACACCACTCTCACACTGAAGTAGCATGCATTACAAGACGCTGCTAGAACACCACTCAAACTGAAGTAGCATGCATTACAAGACGGTGCTAGGACACCACTCACACTGAAGTAGCATGCATTGCAAGACACTGCTAGGAAACCACTCACACTGAAGTAGCATGCATTGCAAGACGCTGCTAGGACACCACTCACACTGAAGTAGCATGCATTACAAGACGTTGCTAGGACACCACTCACACACTGAAGTAGCATGCATTGCAAGAGGCTGCTAGGACACCACTCACACACTGAGGTAGCATGCATTACAAGACGCTGCTAGGACACCAGTCACAAACTGAAGTAGCATGTATTGCAAGAGGCTGCCAAGACACGATACACACTGAAGTAGCATGCATTACAGGACGGTGCTAGGACACCACTCACACTGAAGTATCATGCATTACAAGACGCTGCTAGGACACCACTCACACTGAAGTAGCATGCATTACAAGACGTTGCTAGGACACCACTCACACACTGAAGTAGCATGCATTACAAGACGTTGCTAGGACACCACTCACACACTGAAGTAGCATGCATTGTAAGACGCTGCTAGGACACCACTCACACACTGAAGTAGCATGTATTGCAAGAGGCTGCCAGGACACGATACACACTGAAGTAGCATGCATTACAGGACGGTGCTAGGACACCACTCACACTGAAGTAGCATGCATTGCAAGACGCTGCTAGGACACCACTCACACTGAAGTAGCATGCATTACAAGACGTTGCTAGGACACCACTCACACACTGAAGTAGCATGCATTGTAACGACCTGCTAGGACACCACTCACACACTGAAGTAGCATGCATTGCAAGAGGCTGCTAGGACACCACTCACACACTGAAGTAGCATGCATTACAAGACGCTGCTAGGACACCACTCACAAACTGAAGTAGCATGTATTACAAGAGGCTGCCAGGACACATACACACTGAAGTAGCATGCATTACAGGACGGTGCTAGGACACCACTCACACTGAAGTATCATGCATTACAAGACGCTGCTAGGACACCACTCATACACTGAAGTAGCATGCATTACAAGACGCTGCTAGGACACCATACACACTGAAGTAGCATGCATTGCAAGGCGCTGCTAGGACTCCACTCACACATTGAAGTAGCATGCATTGCAAGACGCTGCTAGGACACCATACACACTGAAGTAGCATGCATTACAAGGCGCTGCTAGGACACCATACACACTGAAGTAGCATGCATTGCAAGACGCTGCTAGGACACCATACACACTGAATTATCATGCATTACAATACGCTGCTAGGACACCACTCACACTGAAGTAGCATGCATTGCAAGACACTGCTAGGACACCACTCACACACAGAAGTAGCATGCATTACAAGACGCTGCTAGGACACCACTTACACACTGAAGGAGCATGCATTACAAGAGGCTGCTAGGACACCACGCACACACTGAAATAGCATGCATTGCAAGACGCTGCTAGGACACAACTCACACACTGAAGTAGCATGCATTACAAGACGCTGCAAGAACACCACTCACACTGAAGTAGCATGCATTACAAGAGGCTGCTAGGACACCACTCACACACAGAAGTAGCATGCATTGCAAGAGGCTGCTAGGACACCACTCAGACACTGAAGTAGCATCCATTACAAAACGCTGCTAGTACACCACTAACACACTGAAGTAGCATGCATTGCAAGAGGCTGCTAGGACACCACTCACACTTAAGTAGCATGCATTACAAGACGCTGCTAGGAAACCACTCACACACTGAAGTAGCATGCATTACAAGACGCTGCTCGGACACCAATCACACTGAAGTAGCATGCATTACAAGACGCTGCAAGGACACCACTCTCACACTGTAGTAGCATGCATTACAAGACGCTGCTAGGACACTACTCACACTGATGTAGCATGCATTACAAGACGCTGCTAGGAAACCACTCACACACTGATGTCGCATGCATTACAAGATGCTGCCTCGGACACCAATCACACTGAAGTAGCATGCATTACAAGACGCTGCAAGGATACCACTCTCACACTGTAGTAGCATGCATTACAAGACGCTGCTAGGACACCACTCACACTGATGTAGCATGCATTACAAGACGGAGCTAGGACACCACTCACACTGAAGTAGCATGCATTACAAGACGCTGCTAGGACACCACTCACACTGTGGTAGCATGCATTACAAGAGGCTGCGAGGACACCACTCATACACTGAAGTAGCATGCATTACAATACGGTGCTAGGACACCACTCACACTGAAGTAGCATGCATTACAAGACGCTGCTAGGACACCATACACACTGAAGTAGCATGCATTACAAGACGCTGCTAGGACACCACTCACACTGAAGTAGCATGCATTACAAGACGCTGCTAGGACACCACTCACACACTGAAGTAGCATGCATTACAAGACGCTGCTAGGACACCACTCACACTGAAGTAGCATGCATTACAAGACGCTGCTAGGACACCACTCACACTGAAGTAGCATGCATTACAAGACGCTGCTAGGACACCACTCAACACTGAAGTAGCATGCATTACAAGACGGTGCTAGGACACCACTCACACTGAAGTAGCATGCATTACAAGACGCTGCTAGGACACCACTCATACACTGAAGTAGCATGCATTACAAGACGCTGCTAGGACACCATACACACTGAAGTAGCATGCATTACAAGACGCTGTTAGGACACCACTCACACACTGAAATAGCATGCATTGCAAGACGCTGCTAGGACACCATACACACTGAAGTAGCATGCATTGCAAGACGCTGCTAGGACACCACTCATACACTGAAGTAGCATGCATTGCAAGACGGTGCTAGGACACCACTAACACTGAAGCAGCATGCATTACAAGACGCTGCTAGGACACCACTCATACACTGAAGTAGCATGCATTACAAGACGCTGCTAGGACACCATACACACTGAAGTAGCATGCATTACAAGAGGCTGCTAGGACACCACTCACACACTGAAGTAGCATGCATTGCAAGACGCTGCTAGGACACCACTACACACTGAAGTAGCATGCATTACAAGACGCTGCTAGGACACCACTCACACACTGAAGTAGCATGCATTACAAGACGCTGCTAGGACACCACTCACACACTGAAGTATCATGCATTACAAGACGCTGCTAGGACACCACTAACACTGAAGTAGCATGCATTACAAAACGCTGCTAGGACACCACTCACACACTGAAGTAACATGCATTACAAGACGCTGCTAGGACACCACTCACACACTGAAGTAGCATGCATTACAAGACGCTGCTAGGACACCACTCACACTGAAGTAGCATGCATTACAAGACGCTGCTAGGACACCACTCACACACTGAAGTAGCATGCATTACAAGACGCTGCTAGGACACCACTCACACTGAAGTAGCATGCATTACAAGACGCTGCTAGGACACCACTCACACACTGAAGTAGCATGCATTACAAGAGGCTGCTAGGACACCACTCACACTGAAGTAGCATGCATTACAAGACGCTGCTAGGACACCACTCTCACACTGAAGTAGCATGCATTACAAGACGCTGCTAGGACACCACTCACACTGAAGTAGCATGCATTACAAGACGGTGCTAGGACACCACTCACACTGAAGTAGCATGCATTACAAGACGCTGCTAGGACACCACTCACACACTGAAGTAGCATGCATTACAAGACGCTGCTAGGACACCACTCACACTGAGGTAGCATGCATTACAAGACGCTGCTAGGACACCACTCATACACTGAAGTAGCATGCATTACAAGACGCTGCTAGGACACCACTCACACTGAAGTAGCATGCATTACAAGACGCTGCTAGGACACCACACACACTGAAGTAGCATGCATTACAAGACGCGCTAGGACACCACTCACACTGAAGTAGCATGCATTGCAAGACGCTGCTAGGACACCACTCACACACTGAAGTAGCATGCATTACAAGACGATGCTAGGACACCACTCACACTGAAGTAGCATGCATTACAAGACGCTGCTATGACACCACTCAACACTGAAGTAGCATGCATTACAAGACGGTGCTAGGACACCACTCACACTGAAGTAGCATGCATTACAAGACGCTGCTAGGACACCACTCACACTGAAGTAGCATGCATTACAAGACGCTGCTAGGACACCACTCACACACTGAAGTAGCATGCATTACAAGACGCTGCTAGGACACCACTCACACTGAAGTAGCATGCATTACAAGACGCTGCTAGGACACCATACACACTGAAGTAGCATGCATTACAAGACGCTGCTAGGACACCACTCACACATGAAGTAGCATGCATTGCAAGACGCTGCTAGGACACCATACACACTGAAGTAGCATGCATTGCAAGACGCTGCTAGGACACCACTCATACACTGAAGTAGCATGCATTACAAGACGGTGCTAGGACACCACTCACACTGAAGTAGCATGCATTACAAGACGCTGCTAGGACACCACTCACACACTGAAGTAGCATGCATTACAAGACGCTGCTAGGACACCATACACACTGAAGTAGCATGCATTGCAAGACGCTGCTAGGACACCACTCATACACTGAAGTAGCATGCATTGCAAGACGCTGCTAGGACACCACTCACACTGAAGTAGCATACATATGAAGTGAAATAGTTTTATTTACAACATCTTGACATATATTCTTTTGGGGGAGGTAAATGTCTGTTTTATAGTAGTACTAGCGCTGCCATGCTGGTGTACGTCTGGAACGTTCCATACTTAGTAATACTCTACTGATGTGTAAAAATTAAATGGAACTTTCCAAGAACCATAACTAACGGGAATGCTAGTATTTATCAGTAATGGAAATGGGACCTTCAGGGAACAATAAATACATTAAAGAGGATGCTAGTATTTATCAGTAATGGAAATGGGACCTTCAGGGAACAATAAATACATTAAAGAGGATGCTAGTATTTATCAGTAATGGAAATGGGACCTTCAGGGAACAATAAATACATTAAAGAGGATGCTAGTATTTATCAGTAATGGAAATGGGACCTTCAGGGAACAATAAATACATTAAAGAGGATGCTAGTATTTATCAGTAATGGAAATGGGACCTTCAGGGAACAATAAATACATTAAAGAGGATGCTAGTATTTATCAGTAATGGAAATGGGACCTTCAGGGAACAATAACTACATTAAAGAGGATGCTAGTATTTATCAGTAATGGAAATGGGACCTTCAGGGAAACAATGAATGTAAAAGAGGATGCTAGTATTTATCAAGTACATGGAAATGGGACCTTCAGGGAACAATGAATGTAAAAGAGGATGCTAGTATTTATCAAGTACATGGAAATGGGACCTTCAGGGAACAATGAATGTAAAAGAGGATGCTAGTATTTATCAAGTACATGGAAATGGGACCTTCAGGGAACAATGAATGTAAAAGAGGATGCTAGTATTTATCAAGTACATGGAAATGGGACCTTCAGGGAACAATGAATGTAAAAGAGGATGCTAGTATTTATCAAGTACATGGAAATGGGACCTTCA